>CM058236.1:21359141-21627640 GCA_030180135.1 Orychophragmus violaceus
CATTTTCATCTGACGAATGCTTTTCCCAAGCATTATGCAGAGTCCTGGCGGCATTGTTAGCAGGCCTCTCGGGGAGAGGATCACGAAGGACATAATCCTTCTTCTCCTGCTTGAGGACCAGCCTCAAGTTCCTTGACCACGTCAGGAAGTTCGTTCCAGTCAGCTTCTCCTTCTCGAGAACAGACCGGATTGAGAATGTGTTTTGTGTGCTTGTAGTAGTCATAGCTGAAATATATAAGATAAAAAGGTTATTAGTTATTATGTTCAATATGATTAATCTCGTATTATATTTAATATGATTAATCACGCATTATATTCAATAACATAAGTTACCCTCAATAGAATATAATGATTCCAGGATCCACATATAACTAAGATTAAAGTGGGCCACTGGCCGTCACCAAACCTCAGCTTATATCGGTAAGCCCTATGTCGGCTAATTATATCCGTGATATAACTCTTGGTTGTGAATCTTGGCCCGAGGCCCAATCCACTCCGATGTCTCAAGGCCCGGGACTCCCGATGGCCTAGTCAAGAAAACCAGACTATACAGTCATGTAATCATTAATGTCTGGGACTCCCAATGACATTTATGAATCACAAACCGTCTTATCCACGCAAAAATAGACACCCTCACACTGTAAGGCCATGAATACAATTGAATGGGCTTCGACAGCTGACATAGACTGGGCAAGACATCCAACGCTTGATATTATTTGAGGTTCGTAGGTTTATTAAAATTTCATTCCCAAAATAGAAGATTACTATTTCGGGAAACTTTCTATTTTGGAAACCTACTATTTTTGGAAACTTTCTAAAATTGGAAACTTTCTAAAACCGGAAACTTTCTAACTTTAGAAATTTCTTTAAAATCCAAAACCCGCAAATCTAGAAACTTCTATTTTAAGAAACTTTCTAATTTCAAAATTTCGGAAACTTTAATTTAAAATCGACTTTATAATTTTATAAAATAAATTTTAAATTAATCTGAAGAAAGACTCAAATAATTGGCCCAATTGTTTTAACTTCTTGGCCCGAGGCCCAAGAATTGGTCCATGTCCAAGACATGACCCAATTGTCCAATTAAATGACATAACCGGTCTGGTTCATTAAAATTGGTCTAACCAAATTTTAATTACTACGATGACCACAATTGTCAACCGGTTATTTACTAAACCGGATTTTCTCAATTTATTTGGTCCAACCAAATCAAATTAGAAAATCCTGGTTTAGGCACAAAATCCAATTTTCGACTTTGGATTTCTTATCCCGGTTTAACCAGAACTTAATAAATTTATTAAGTCTGTTTATTAAACCGTGACGTTTTTAAGTTTTAATTAAATTAAACCGAGCCAAAACCCTAACCGCATCGATCGACGCTCTCAGCATCGATCCTGCATCGATCGTGCATCGATCCTGCATCGATCGATGCTCTCACGCGTGCACGAACGGTTAACAGATTTGGCCGAGAGATTCTCGCGAGATCCATGCGATCGTTTGATCGATCCATGCGATCGTGGTCAATCTCTCGCGGTTGCAACGATCGATCCATGCATTGCATCGATCGATGCAATGCGATCTCAGTCGATGCAAAAATCAGTTTAGGTCGCATACCAAATCAATATAGCTTGGTCATGCGATTTTTCAACTGTTTGTTTAGGATTCAATTCTTGTTTCTTAAGTGTTTTAATCTTATCAGTAGATTGATTCAAAAACACCTCTTTAAACAATCCTAAACATGAATCTAAACAAGAAAAACCAGAACCAATAGCTCTGATACCACTGAAGGAATGTTTAGATGAATCCTGATTCAATTCTCTGATTCAGATTATCCTAAACATGCGGATCTAGGTTCTCTTGATTAGAAACAATTGTTGATCTCACCTTATACCTGTTTATGCAGCGAAAAGGGATGGTATGGTCAGAGATCAGAGAGTCACCGAGGGATAACTCCTCCAGAGGTTCACACACGCACACCAAGCAGGAAGAGAGGCTGCTAGACCGAGCTGAGGAGGCGTCGCAGGAGAGAGAGAGTTGGCGGCTGGTTTAGGGTTGAAGAGGAAAACAGACTCGAGTTTTATTTATAAAACTCGTCCGGTTCCTCTTGGGCCAGTTGGCCGTTCGCGCACTGTGTCGATCGACACATCATGTGCATCGATCGACACACAATGGCTAAACCCTTTTATTCTCTCTAAGTACAGTAAATGCCTGGCACTTTTACCGTACTTCTGCTAAGCCGTTCCTACACATTTTCCTGTTAGCTTAGGCGTGTGACCCATATGGGATCATATAATAGAGGCAATAAGTCCAAGACTTATAGATCATGAGCGGACTCTAGCAAGCCATCATGACCCCCAGTATTATATGACTTATGTCTGATCATTGACATACTCTTACTTTCTAGAGACAGTACCGAGATTACTGGACACAATTCCAACACAAATACCACGCGTATGAAAACTCGAAGCTATACAAGGATAGAACCAAAAGCCTATCATGATAAGAAGATTGGACCTTCAAACTCAATGACCAAGTACTTCCGTATAACTCTCGTTTGCAATTGTTTCCTGTAAAATTGTGTTCTCCATGGTCAGGTCCCTTTACCATCAAGGAGGTCAGACAATATAGCGTTGTTGTCCTACTGAATTCCTAAGGCGAGGAGTTCACTATCAATGACCAAAGAGTGAAACACTATTGGGTGAAACCCGAGATTCCAAAAGGTGACATTGCACCTCTGGATGATGCACCCACTGCCTAATCACAGTTCAATCAAGCTAGTGACGTAAAATGAGTGCTTGGTGGGAGGCAACCAACTGGTAAATCTGTAAATACAAGGATTTTTTTTTTGTTTTACCGGATCAGGACGAGTTCATTACTGGTGTTTGACGACACCACCATCGAGTTTTCGAGCACGAAGCATAGTCGACCAAGGTCGACGCCGCAGATCAATCCGGGACTGCAAAACTGGTTACGCCTGACACCACCTTGGTGTCGGAAGACACCATTAAAAACAAGTAAAATTTCTCTAAATCCACGCGACTGTTCTTCATCTTCCCCATTCTCTTTTTTCGCGAATATCCTCCCCAAAATTGCAAGTTCTTCAATTCTTAACCTATTTGAGTGATTCCAATGCCCATCCCACATGATTTTGTGCCCTTTATCCTTTTCCACTAGAGTCCTGAGGATGAGGAGATCGATGATGTTGAAGACTCTTCCGTTGAGGAGGACAAGGGATCTCAGAGTTCTTGTTGTTCCTTAGATTATGGTTATGTTTCTCTTTTTTCATTTTTGTGTCTTTGAGTCATTTTCATGTCTTTTATTGAGTTGGTCTATTAGTCCTTTTGGTTTGGAACGTGAGAACTATGAGTATATGCTATGTGTTGTTGCTTTTAACATTGCATTTGAGTGATCTAATGTAGCTAACTTGAGACAGTTTTGGGTGAAAACCCACTAACTTAGGCACATTGCATGTTTGCTAACTTAGGTGTGTCTGTGCACACTTGTTGTGGTCCGACACAATGTCAGTGTCACCCGACACCTACTCACGCAAAATGAATTGTTAATCTAAGCCGGGTGTTGCCTGACACCCAGTCGGGTGTCGCCTGACACCCAACCGTGTGTCGGTCCATGCCAGGTCATCGTCGGTCGACATTCCTTCTGAAAACAGGTACTGAAGTTTTCACTCAATTTCTCCGAGTTCCTTATCGATTTCAGCCAATCCCAAGCTTCAATAACACTGAGGCCAGGTAACGATGTTTTTTTTTTTCTTAGAGTTAGTCAGTTTCTTTGTGGTTTTATTGAGTCAAAACTTTGGTATGAAACTATGATTTTTCGAGGAAAAATTGCATTCACAGGACCCTAAGTGACCATTAAACGAGTTTGCAACAACACCAAGACCGATCGTCCTACCAAAGACACCAATGTCTTTTTGGGTAATCAGAGGATCCATTACTGACTTTGCCCCTAACCTGACTAGATTTTTCTCACCTCGGGGCTTAGCATATATTGGATCGATTCCTCCTTCAGTCTTGAAATAATTGTCTGTGTGAGTACGGTTTCCTCTCTCTTCCCTTCAAGCTAAAAATTTCATAATCTGCGGAAAATCTAGTAGCTTCAAAGTGATCACGGGAGTCGCAGTTATCCTTATTACCTTATATGATTCATGGAAAATTTTCCTAATAAAACCCTGAATAAAAAGGGAAGAGCAGATGATAGAAAAAATAAATGATACCCTGTTTTTGGGAAAAATCAGCTGCTAAAGTGAGAAAAGAGAGAGGAAAGGAACCAAAAGTATGACAGTCTGTGTGATCAGGTTCTGACTGAGTAAGATTCCATGTGTCCTATAATCGATAATCCCTCGGTGATACCGCACTTAATTCTTGAAGAGGTATGTATGGTGAATTTGGATTTCTCATCTTGGTTGTGGAGTTTACTTGGGAGAATTTCTTAGTCTTGGGAAAATACATTGTGGTCTCGATTTTTCCGCAGGTTCGTTTTTATGTGGCTTACTAAGATGAATGTGAATGTGATGTTCTTGTGACGAACTAAGTTTATGTGTTTTTAAACCTCTTTCCCTGATTTTTGTTTTCTATTTGCTTGAGGGCAGGCAAAATCTATGCTTGGGGGAGTTGATAAATCAAGGTTTTCTGAGTTTTTGACCATGATATATGTTTGTATATATATTCTTTTTATTGTTTTTTGAGTCTATCGAGTCTGTTACATGCTAGGAAATGATTGTAACTAAATTGGAGATTATGGATCTTTTTGGAGCAATGGCACAGACGATTGAATTTGGAGCGGAGATATGACATGGGTGTCGCCCGACACCGCCCTGCTGTCGGTCGACACAGCATCCGGACCAGACTTTCCTCGCGAGTTTAAAGAAGTTTTGAAGAATTGCAGTTTACCCAAGAGATTCATTATTTGTAACTAAGCCCCTAATTGTGTTTAGATTTATAATTAGGTTTTAAGCAACTTTTGGCGATTTTGTTCTTTATTCTGGCGATTGAGAGATTTTAGAGCATTGGAGCTTATCCGCTACTCTGTAACTCTTGAGAGAATATTTTGAACCCCTTTTTCTATCTATTCAATCATCTGTATTTTATATTAAATATATTTTGTTTATATCTTGATATGTCTGAGAACTTAACTTTGTTATATTTAGGGATTCTCATTAGGGATTTGATGCTCTGTTAGGTTATCTATTTAATTAGGACTTACCCTATAATTAGTCCATCACTTAAGACGTTCTTAATGCTAATTCTAGATTGATTACTTAGAACATAGATACTAGGTTAATTGAGTGGTACGAGAATGTGATTAATAATCTGAAACAGGCTTAGAGTGAACAATTTATCTAATCACAAAGAGATTTGGTTTAGGAAAATTGTGAACGAACAAACCTGAATTTATTGCATATTTAGAACTTTTGAATCGCAAATAGAATTAGATTTCTAGGTTGCTAGATATAGTTAATAATCGCAATGAGAGTTTATTTGTTTTACATTTGTGTTTTGAGTTCTATAACATGCACTTAATCTGAATTCTAGTTGAACAGTGCCTTGCTTTGTATGATCAGCTAAGAAATTCCATATGTTTTACTCCTTCACCCATCAATTTACATTTTATTTACTCTTATTGTTTACTTGCTTTCCACCATTTTCTCTACTTAGTTTTGATTGAAAGTGAATAATATATTGATATTATGAGGTTCTTTGTTTGATACCATAAGTACTACGACTATATTGATGTACACTTGCACTTAGTAATAAGGATAAAACTTTGACCTATCAGATACAGTGCGAGTGAGGAAAAAACACAGTAAAATATCTTATGATAATTGCAGGGACAGTAAACAAGTCTTTCGAACCTCCCGGACTAACATACCGTCTGTCGGACAGGGGTGAGTCCACGGGCCAAGAGTAGGTGTGGGGCTCACGGACAGTGGTGGTCAGGCATGATACTTGAATTTTTTTTTGGTTCGTCTATCCAATCACTCAACCTACAAGACAAATTTTATGGTAGTATATTTTAGGTTATCAAATCTTAATTGTGAAGAGTTTAGAACACTAGGAATGCATACACTTATTAAGCTAATCCAAGCAATAGTTTGAATCCTAACAATCCTAAAGAGAAATGAAATAAAGAAACAAGAAGAAAATAAACAAAGCAATAAGGAGAGAATTCGAAATTACAAATAGAAAACATGATTAAAAGAAGGTCTTAGGATGAGGTCAATGTACTGAAGTGATCTAGAGATGATCATGGGTGCTAATCAACAATCACACAATGCTAATCGTGGCTTAATGACTCTAAAATTACCTAATTAATCCCATTTTCATGCTCAAAGCCCTATGCTGATCATGCAATCTTTCATTTCTCAATTGCAAATCACAAGTTAACATGCAATTCATTCAATCACAATACCATTTAGCAAGCTTAATCTTTTAGTCAAGAACACTAATTAAGATTAATCTTATTCCTAGGCACTAATCTCTTTGAAAAATCCTTAATCAAAAACAATATTCCCATTGTAATTAAGAAACTATCAAGCAATCAAATCAAGTTCTAATAACTATTAAACACCTTAGACATCAATTTCTATTGGCTAAGTATGCAAAATCTCTAAATAATTTCTTTGAAGAATTTCATCAAACACCTTTCGGACATCAAAAAGCCTATGATATAAATCAACAATTTCTTGCAAATCTAGCATAGAGAAGGATTTAACATAAATTAAGCACTAAGAACCCTAGATAATCCTTAATCTACCTAATCAAAGATACCCAAAATGACTATTCACTAATCATGCTATTTCCCACAAAACCCATAGTGATTATATGAGAAAACATTACTAGAAAAATAAATAGAGAAGAGATTAAGAATAAAGAATTAAAAATTTAATTAACTGATTAAACTTGTGTATACAGAGTTCTTAGATCTAAAAGTGGTAAAGAAATATTTAAGAGAAGAGAGGATCATTAAGCTTTAGGTCTAAAAACATATATATAGGCAAGGGGATCAAAGTGGTCTTTGTGCATGGGAAGGACACGGTCGGGGTCAAGCCGGACCGGTATGGCCGAAACACTATGGGCTGGAGCATGAAGATCTTGATCTAGGCAGCAGATCGCGGGCCAGCTGGACCGCTATAGCCAATCCGCTATGCAGGCCGCGGCTGGACCAGGTCATGATGCATGACCCATATAAATCTCTGGTTCGATTGGTGACCTTGCTCGGCCTGCTGATGGCGATGGACAAAACCGGTATGGGTGAGCCATTATTGTATAGGAGACACAGACGAGCAGCTCGTAGAGGACCGTTATGGATGACCCGCTGCAGCAGCCGCGACTTGTGTAACCCGCTACGGCTCATCCGCTGCTGACAGAAACCATTCTTCACATCTCAAGCTCCTTCTCCTCGTCTATGGCTCATCTCCAATAGCTTATTTTCTGTCTGCCAATCATCAAGAACATTCCAAAGCTCCAAGAAAACACCTTATAAAACTCTAAAAGACACAAAACATGCAAAACTATATCCTAGACACACTAAATGCTAAATGAATGAATTTATAATGAAATGATTAAAAATGGATGCAAAAGACATGAAAACTATGTAAATGATAATGCTAAAAAATGCTAAAATATATACTCATCAGGGCATTATAAGTGGTATCAAAGCCAAATTCAAATACGAGTGTGGAGTCAAGTGGGCTCACACCATCAAAGATAACGATCCTGGTGCGCAACAAGCACGTTCCGCTCTGTAAGTGGGGGTAATTGTAACATCATGATTTCTGGTATTGACTTAGGTATCTATGTTACTAATGTTCATTTGTCTTTTCGGTCACTTTTCCCGAGAGAACTTTAAAATTAAGCGTGCTTGAACTGAACCCAGTTAGGATATGTGACCTACCGAGAAGTGGTTCGGTACCGAGTCAAGACAAAACACCGGGAAAGATCGCGTGGTGATTGTAGTGTTAATAAACAAGTCTTTGTAGCCTCTCATACTAACCCATCGAACTTTGAACGAGGGTGGGAACACATGCATAGAGTAAACATGGAGACCCACAAACAATGGTACTTGAGTCATTACACAATCGTTCTCTCTTTTCTGTCTCTCTCCCTTCTCTATATTCGTTATTTACTACGATGTATGTCCTTTTGGCATCCGCCGTCTCTAACCATCATCGAGAAAATTCCACCATTTTTTATTCCCTTTTCTTTCATCTTCTTGCACTGATCTTCTTCCATTGTTTTGAGAGACCTAAATGCTGGCTTAGCGGCTAGGCTTGGGATTTTGGCAGCGTTGAAGCAGAGCTCCGGTAGTTTCAGCTTCGCCAAAATAGATCTATATAAGACATGGTCTAGGGATGCTCCTATAGCTTCTCTCCAGTTCTCCTAGCGGTGGTTCTCTTCCCAAAGAGGGGTTAAAATCCACATGATTGTGGTGTAGGAGGCGGCACGGTGAGGGCAGAAATGATCAGACATCTTCTTCTCGTTTATCCGCTTGCTCGGGATGGTGATGAACATAGATATAGCTTCTCAGTAGAGGCTGTAGATCGGTGTGGAACTATTACCACTCACAGAGACATTTAGTAATAGTCCAAGAAATGGAAATGACGACATCACATTAGCTCTTTCATTCTGAGCTCTTACTTCATATTGAAATTAACCTTGATTTTGGATCAAGCTTAATTATTGGTTCATAATTCAAAACCCAAAGTCAAGCCCACATTCTAGAAGTTCTCTAGAAACATCATCACCTCCTCTAAGTGTTGTAGAGAAATCCTTTAAAATAATTATCTAAGATACTTAGGTAGGAAAAATCTAGATACTGTAATATAAAAATCTAGATATTATGTTAGAGAGTTCTAGAGATTTGGGAAATATCTAAGTTAAGGAGGTTAGTGTAGAAATATCTAGACTATTTTGTAAGGCTTTTTGGAGGCTATAAATAACTCCCCACCCCCTCATTTGTAAGATGTATAAGAAGTTAAGGAAGTGAAATAAAAACAAGTTTAAAGAAAGAGGGTCCTTCTTCTTAAGTTCTCTAAATTTTTATAAGTGTCTCCAAATTTCTCTAAGTGTTCTTCCATAAAATTCTTCATACTTAGAAGGTTTATTTCGGGTCTCTCGGGTATTACGGTCTTGGGCTAGTGCTAAGCACTATCGGGATTTCTTTAAGAGAGCCTGAGTTTATTCTAAGTATGGAGTCGACGGGTCGTGTTGTTGGATTGGGAATGGAGATTTTAAACCAATCTAACTATCGGTTATGGAAGTCATGTATGGAGTCATACTTGGTTAGTGAGGACTTATTGGAAGTCTTCGGTGGTAGCAGCACAACACCACCACAGGGTGATGTTGCAACCGCGGAAGCGACAAAGGAGTGGATACGGAAGAATGCCAAGGCGGAGTTTGCTTTGAAGAGGTCTATATCCTCAGGAGTATTTGAGCATATCTCAAGGTGTACATCCGCTAGTTCGATTTGGCAGGCGCTGGATCATTTGTTCAACAAGAAGAACGAGGCTAGACTACAATTGCTAGAGAATGAGCTAGCAAATGCGAAGCAGGGGGAGTCTTCAATCTCAGAGTTCTTCATCAAGGCAAAGATCCTTTCCTCTGAGATTAATACTCTTAATCCGGAGGAATCTATTTCGGAAGCAAGGTTGAAGCAGTATATTATTCGAGGTTTATGACCCGAGTATACACCGTTTGTGACATCGGTTCAAGGATGGGCTACACAACCTTCCTTGGAGGAGTTTAAAAATCTGCTAGCTTTGCAAGAATCGTTAGCCATGCAAATGGCCGGAGTTAAATTCAGTGATGACTCCGGGAACGCATTTGTAGCAAGAAGACACCAAAGTTTCAGAGCCAAACCCAAGGATGGCGGTGCAAAGAATGATGGACAAGAAGGATCTTCCATGGGAGACAAGAAACGATTCAAGTGTTACCGGTGTGAAAAAATTGACATTTCAAAAAGGATTGCCGAGTCAAGCTGAAGGAAACAAATATGGTGGAATCAAAAGGTCATGCTAAAGATGAAGAATGGGGAAAATGTTTCACGGTGGAGGATGCATCTTCAGGTACATCTACAACTAAAAATCTTGGAAGTGATTGGATTGTAGATTCTGGTTGTAGCCATCATATTACCGGAGACGAGAAGTTATTTTCTAGTCTTCAGCGCCATGATGGAAAAGAAGCCATCATTACCACGGATAATTCAATCCACCATGTTGAGAAGGATGGGACAGTTATCATTGAAGGAGATAATGGAAGCCCAATAACTCTCAAGAATGTATACCATGATCTTGGAGTAAAGAAGAATCTTCTCTCTGTGGTAAATGCGGTGGACTCAGGTAACTACGTTTTATTTGGCCCAAGGATGTTAAATTATTGAAGAATATTAAAGAATTAAAGGCTGAAGTGGTTCACACCAAATCACGAGTTAAAGATCTATATGTTTTATCGGCCTCCAACTCATACGTTGAAAATATGAGCACCAATGATAATGCCTTTATATGGCATGCTCGGCTTGGTCATATAAATATGACTAAGCTCAAGGTCATGGTGAATAGATTTGGTTAATGGGCTCCCGAAGTTAAGATTCAAGATGACGGGAAACTTTGTGATGGTTGTCAGTATGGAAAATCACATAGACTTCCATTTGACAGTTCTACCTCACGATGCGGTGCTCCTTTGGAGAGGATCCATTGCGATTTGATAGGTTCGACAAGAACATCCTCCTATTATGGTTTTCGCTATATGCTGCTGTTCGTTAATGATTTCTCACGGTACACTTGGGTATACTTTGTGAAGGAAAAGTCCGAAGTATTTTCAAGGTTTCAAGAATTCAAGGTCACCGTGGAAGGAGAATTAGGTTGAAAGATCAAGACTATAAGGACAGATAATGTAGGGGAGTTTATGTCAAAAGAGTTTCTCTCTTTTTGCCAAAAGCATGGTATAAAGAGAGAATTTACATGTCCATATACACCTCAACAAAATGGAGTAGCGGAAAGGAAGATCAGGCATCTAAGTGAGACATGCAGAAGCTGGCTACATGACAAGAACTTGCCTAAAGCTTTATGGGCGGAATGTATGAGATGTGCAGCTTATGTCATAAATCGGATGCCACTAAGTCCAAACAATATGAAGTCCCCTTATGAGATGATCCATGGGAAGAAGCCAACAGTGAAATATCACAGTCCATGTTTTTGACTCTAAAGGACCAAGCGAGAGGCAAAGGCGAAGAAATGCATATTTTTTTATTATGATGAGCAAAGGAAAGGCTGGAGGTGTATGGATCCTGAGACACATAAGTACATTGTGTCTCGTGATGTTGTCTTTGATGAAGTTTCCTCATTTTATGGGCCACCTCAAGTATTGGTTGAGCAAGATGGTGCAAGTTCCTCCTAGGTAGATGAACCAGTTTTCCAAGTTCCAAGTGGGAGTGGAACTCTTGAAAAGGAGAACAAGGTGAAAGGGGGAGCAATGACCAAGAAGAAGAGAATGAGGAAGATCATGGTTCAACTGCTAATCAACAGCCTAAAAGGAACATTGTTAGGCCGGATCGGTTCAGAGATGACAGGTTTGTCACTACTTACTCATGCTACTTTGCAGCTTCATTAGATAAAGATGAGCCATCATCTTATGATGAAGCAAAAGGTGTAACCGAGTGGGAGACCTGTTATATCATGGTTTTTACCGGTTTTAGGCCATGATATAAGTGTGTTTTAGAGTCTTTTAGTGTTTCTTTAGAGTCTTTTACAGGTGTTATTACACGTTTGGAGCGGAATTGGAGTTTATGGAGCTTTTTGGAGCATTTTGGTGCTTTGACCCGAGAGATAGAGTTCATTGTCCAAAACAGAGTAATACATCGATCGACACACATCGTGCATCGATCGACACACGAGCGAGATGGGCCTTCCTCGGCGGTTTTAATGAAGAATGAAGAATTCACAATTTTGCCCAGAAGTTCCTGATAATTACAAAGAAGCCCCAAGACGTGATTAGCTTATATAATTAGGTTTTTATATCAGTTTTCACATACGCTATCATACTTAGAGCATAGAGTTTTTAGAGCTTGGGGCTGATCTAATCATGTACTGCTTTCTGCTTTTTGGAGAAGATTTCGAACCCCTTTACTTCTTTATTCTCTTTTATGCAATCTATTATTTCATTGATTATGTTTTCATATTCTATGTCTGAGTAGATTCATAGTTAGGTTTAGGGATTCTCATTAAGAATTTTATGACTTGCTAGATTTAATTATTTCAGTTAAGGATTCATATCAATAATTGTTCTTCGATCTAAATTGTGCTTAACACTAGTTTCTAACCTGATCACTTGGAATCTAGATCTTAGGTTGTTAAATTGACACGAAAGTGTGGTTTAGAATCTGAACTATTTAGGTTGAGCAATTGAATTACTCGCAAAGAAATTTGGTTTAATTCAATTGTGAACACATCGAACTTAATCTTAAAGCTAGCTTAATCTGTTAGAAATTACAAAAAAAAATTTGGATTTCTGCAATTAGGCTTAGATAATTCTCACAACGAAAGTTGGTTAATTCTATATCCGTGTTTGAGTTCTAGAACTGTGCTTAATTTGATCCTGACTGAATAAATTATCTTCTTGTCTGATTTCCTGAGAACTCCCTAGACTTAGCGCTTTTAGTTAATTGCCTATAACCAATCTTGCTACTGATTTACTTTCTTGCATTGCTTTTAGTTTCTCACTACATTGCTATCTCCTAGTTTTAACTTGACTGTTTTTAATCTATCGTTGCCTAGAGTCCTTGTGAATTCGATACCCTAAAGTACTACATTCACATCACTGTGCACTTGCAGTTAGAATAGGGATAAAACTCGACCTATCAAGTTTTTGGCGCCGTTGCCGGGGACTCTTTTGAGTCTTCGATAGATTTGAACTTAGGGTTTAGACTAGGATTTTTATTTTTGTTTTTTTGGTTACTAATTTTTCTCTGTTTCTTCTCTGGCACAGGTTTAACAATCGCATAGCATCGATCGTTGCATCCTTTTTGTGTCGATCGTTACTAAGCGACTGGATTTGAGTCGATCGTTGCACCTTAGCATCGATCGTTGCACTGCGATTACAGACGGTTTATGCAGACGCGTGATACCAGAAGTAATCTGAATACTAATCTCATTAATCTCCAACTTGAAGAGCTTGCTAGACTAGAGAGGACTAACAGGAAAGTTCAAAGACCAAGGATGGTTCAAGAACGTCTGATTCTGAGACCTGATGCTCAAGGTACCCTAAGGGACGCACAAAACAATCCGTACAATGCTGCTGGGCAACGGATTGATGCTGAAGGGAATGTGATCCCTGAGCCTGAACAAGAGCAAGGACAAGGCCAAGGCCAAGGACAAGGTGAGAGGCAGATGGTTAATCCTCCTGTTGCTAATGAGAGGACCTTAGCTGACTACAACCGTCCGAATGAGTTTCATGCTAACCGGTCAGCTCTTATGTGAAGGATTATGTGTGTTCATAGGTTCAATTGTCAGATTACAACCTATCACATAATCAACTAGGATCTAGGTGATTTGCAGTTGAATCATAAACAGATCAGGATCATTACCTCTTTTAGAGTGCAGCGGATTGATTGGTAATATCGAGATCACTTAGAGCAGATGATTACCGGCTCCTCCTAGGTATCCACACGCTTACAAGCTACTGGATCAGGCTGCTAGACCAAGTTGGAATCAACAGAGAGAGAGAGGACGGCTAGGCTAAAATCGCAGAGGGTGGTGTGTGTTTGCCCTAGGCGCCTGTCCTCTTCCTTATATGGGCCCAAGTAATTAAACTAATGGCCTATTAGGCTTTTGGGCCCAAGACACAAATCAGACAAAAGCCTGTATTTTGTCTGGCCCAATTCTCTGTACAAATACAGTAAATGCCTTGCATCTTCTTGTATTAATTCCTTGTTAACTTTCCCGTTAGCTATGGTGTGTGTCATCATGATCACCCAGTATTTATGACTTATGTCTGATCTCGACACTTATCATACTTTCTAGAGATAGTACGGTAGATTTCAGGACATTCCCAACAATCTCCCACTTGTACTGGAATCCTACATTCCCTAATCCTTTTGTCTCAATATCTCGATCTGGCATAAGGAAAGATGCGTGTCATCCTTATATAGCCAGACCATGTTCATCGGACCAGATTTGATACTGACAATGCAAACGACTTGGGCAAGTCCGTTTGGGAGTGGCCACTCTCTTACCAGCTATCAAGTCTCCGATTGGCCTAGAGATATTACCTCCGTTTAACGGCAGGGACAAATCCCATCTTGTTCCATCACTATGAACTACACACTTTATAATACACCCAACCAAGGTCCTTATAGCTCCCAGTTACGAAACAGCGTTAGACAATGATCAAAGTGCATCAATCCATGTGCAGCCACATGCATGCGAACTCAGGTCTAAGGACTATACTCTATAGTCGTATATGAGAACCTCTCATGACACAGATATTAATATCTTGTACAGTTCTCATCAGCGGGCCATGTCCGGTCATATGCTCCCCTACATATACCTATGTGTCGACTTTGATGCCGCGCATCTATGACCCCTCGAAACTTGGTCATAAGTCTCAACACAATCTAGTCTCAAGTGGTTGTTGGTGTTCCAATTTCAACAACCTTCGACTATGGACACTATGATTTATGTCATTTCGTTAAATATGGGGTTTCAGGATCAAGTCTACTCATGTACTTCGATGGCCCATATATAATGACATGAATCATTTTGGAACGATTATTTATATCACAGTTAAAATAATCCAGAAATCATAGATTTCATAAACATAAAATATTATGTTTACACGAACCTTTCAAAACAACTAAATAAAGCCCTTTACAAACTCCCACTGAAATTAAGACTACATTTTAATTTCATTTATCCTACAGCTACAGTCTGCGACTCATGCTTAGGCCTAAGGAGTGGCTTTGTTAATAGATTAGCAACGTTCTCATTCGTTGAAACTTGCTGAACTACTTAACATCTCTGTCATTTATCTCACGGAATAGGTTATACCTACCCTCAAGGTGTTTGGACCTCTGATGTGCAGCTAGTCTCATCTATGCTGGGAATCACATCAAGTTCAGTGACGAACTCTTCTTTCCAAACAACCTCTTTCGCCGCTACCCAAGCTGCGAAATGTTCAGCTTAAGTCATGGAGTCAGCAACAGTGCCTTGCACCGCCATGCAGACACAAGATATAACCGGACTGTGACCGGATATCATCTTTGTCTGCTGGAAACTTGCCTTTCAGACTCTACCGACTTGTAGCACCTCACTTTCTCCGTAAATCAAGAACTTATCCTAAGTATTCCTCAAATACTTCAGGATATTCTTTACGGCTATCCAGTGATTCTTTGCTGGATTTGACTGGTCTTTACTTGTCTTGCTTAACATTAAAGCAACATCAAAACAAGTACGTGTCATGGCATACATGATAGATCCAATTTCCGACGCATATGGAATCTCATCCATGCATTCAAGCTCAGCAGTTATCGTAGGACACTGTTTCTTGCTTAACGTAATGCCATGTGACATTGGCATAAAACCCTTCTTGGAATGATGAAAACGTGTAGGACTTTGTCAATTTAAGAATCCTGACTTTGTCCTACCAGCTCTTTTGGATCTCTATCTTTAGATCCAAAATCCAAGAACATATGTGGCTTTACCCATGTCAATCATAAAACCAACTCCCAAGCCAGTCCTTTACCGACTGCAGCATTGGAACGTTATTTCCGAGAATCAGTATGTCATTGACATACACTATGAGAAATGCAACATCGCTCCCACTTATCTATTAGTAAACGCACAGTTCCACTTCGTTCCTGTTCAAGTCAAAACCTTGACTACTTCAACAGAACGAAGATTCCAACTCCGATATGCTTACTTCCATCCATGAATGGATCGATGAAGCTAACTTACACACAGTATAATTTTTGGAGTCCGTGCTCACTTTCGCTTCTGTGAATTTCGCAGGTTCGTCACTTTCAATGATCATCAGATCATGACAATTAATCACGAGAAATCACTCTCGGATTAGTGACGGATTCATTCAGATCTGCGAACTTCAGGCTCTACAGGTGTAGATTCTACAGAAATCTGTAAATCCATCCGCTGCTCTCCCTCAACAGGTTGAGCAGCCTCCTGTATTTCTCGAATTTCTTCGAGTTATACTTTTACTCCCACTGTTCTTCTTGGAAAGTAACTTTCCTTTTAGAAAACAGAATTCCGAACAACCTAACTTCGTTTTCGGAATGGACGTAAAAAGTAACAAGCCTTGGTTTCCCTAGGACAACCAGCGAAGTAGCACAACTACAAATACTCAGTAAAGACGAATTTGGATCATTTCCAGTCCACATTTATGTGGTGTCTTTCAACTGATATTGGTGAAACTATTTCAGCGTAAACTTAGATATTTCTAGAGCTTTATTCTTAAAGAATATCAAGGAAGATTCGTGTGACTCATCTTTAATCATTTCTAATAAGATCTGATTCTCTCTCACAGAAACACCTCCAGGTTTTCAGGAGAAATGAGCTGTGAAACGACTTCACACTCATTCAGATGATCACACCATCAATGACTTAAGTATTCTCACTTGGATCTAATCCAGAGTCTCAAGACTTCTGTCACTCAGATTCTATACCTCATTCTGGAACTCTTTCGACCATTTCAAAGAATTCTGACTCGTGTCTCATCAAATGAACACAGTCATACTCACTGAAGTAATCAGTAAAGATAACGAAGTACAGGAAATTTTCTCTGGCATTACTGCTCATCGGGCCACACACATGAGTATGTTCAAGGTCCAATAAGCCTTTGGGCCTTTCTCTAGCTCGGCTAAGATGGGCCCTTTGTCTTTTGGTACAGTAAGCAGAATTCAAGTCTCATAAGATATCCGATCAAATGAGCCCAAAAGTCCATAACTATGGGATTTCTGAATCCGACTCACTCTATGTGACCAAGACATTTACGCCAAGAAAAATCAGGTTTAATTTATCGGATTTTAAACCAATTCGGTATTTATGTTACATTTAGGCACTCTTTGGTTTAAGATATAAAACCCATTCCTTGAATAGGGTGCTACAATTAATATTTTATTAAGATCAAAAGAACAAAACTTGTCTTTTATCAAAATGAAAAACATTCAAATTCTTACAAGAAAATGAAAGACAACTCTGCTTAAAGCAGGTACATTGTAGCAATTACTCAATAAAACCAAGCCTCAAAGGCATCTACAAGTGAAAACCCTACGGCTGAGGCAGCATTTATAGCTGCTTCCAGACACGCAGTTCCACTTGCCCTTCCTTCAACGTTCTACTGCTCCTTAGGCTCTGCATATTATAATAAATATCAGTGCCACAACCAGTATCCAATACCTATAAGGTAGAACTTGAAGTAATAACATGAATACCTGAGGAAGTAGTCTCATACATCAACTTCAACTCCTCATAATCTTCCATGAATTTAATGCAATCTCTCTTCCAATGCCCAGTCTCTTTACAGTAGCAGCACTTACCAACGTAAGATGTATCTGACTCGGGCTCAGAAGACACAGGCTTGCCATGATTCAAAATCTGGACAACTTTGTCTTCACCCTTGTCAGCACTAGGTTTAGTAAACCTACCCTTCTCCATTATGAGATTATACAGGGTACTCTTCACGTTTGGCTCAACTGTCTTGAGCATATCATGCAGTTCAGTCATCGTCTTCGTTAAGCCTTTCTTGATATAGTTCCTTCTGAACTTATCATAGCTTGACTGCAGTGACTGCAGAATGATCTCAGTTGCCAATTCTTGGCTAACTGGATAATCCAGTTTCCTCAGGTTATCAATGTAACCCATCATTTTACTGACATGAGGACTTACTGGATGATCATTTGGTAGCTTGCAGCTAGTGAGAGACTTAACCAACTGGTATCTCTCCACTCTTACCTGCTCCTGAAATTTCAATTTCAGGCTGCTGATCATCTCTATTGGCGACTCCATGTTCTCATATTGCTTCAGCAAATCTGAGTCCATGGTAGCCAATATCAGACCACGCACATCTACCGCATCATTATAATGCTTATTCCAAGCATCATATACTGCATGAGAGGCATTGGACCCGATCCTCTCGGGGAGAGCTCTCTCAAGGACATAGTCCTTTCTCTCCTGCATGAGGACTAGCCTCAGGTTCCGCGACCAAGTCAAGAAATTTGATCCGTTCAGTTTGTCCATCTCAAGGACAGACCGGATCGAGAAAGTGTTTTGATTGTTTGTGCTAGTCATAACTGAAATTTAGAGATAAATAGAGTTTTAGTTATTTAGTTCATAAAAGAGTAATCTTAATAACTTATAAGAAAAACTCGCATTGCATTCAAAATTTCTTTGTTTAACCTCATAAGAATGCAATGATTCCGAGACCCATGTTCAGCTAAATCCAAAGTGGGCCACTGGCCGTCACCCAGAAGTAGCTTCACTTGGTAAGCATACACACAGCTAGTTATATCCAATAACTCTCGGTTGTGAATTGGGCCCAAGGCCCAATACACCAGATGTCTCAAGGCCCGGGACTCCCGATGGCCCAGTCAAGGAAACCAATCTCTTACAGCCAAATAATCACTTAAATCTGGGACTCCCAATGAAATCAGTGACTATATACTACTTTACTTACGCAAAAACAGACACCTCACACTGTAAGCCATATCTGTAATTGAATAAGCGTTAAGTAGCTGACAAGATTGGGTAAGACATCCAAGCTTGATATTGTTTTTGAGGATTTTAGGTTTCAATAGATTTCCTCCCAAAAATAGAAGATTACTATTTTGGGAAACTTTCCATTTCAGGTAACTTTCTAAATATGGAAACTTTCTATTTAGGGAAACCTACTATTTTTAGAAACTTTCTAAGTCGGGAAACATTCTTATTTTAGAAACTTTCTAAATTTGGAAACTTACTATTTCCAAAAATTTCCTAACATGCCAAAATTAGAAATTTCTAATATTATAAGCTTTCTAATTTAATGTTTTATTAAAGTTTTCGGTTGGGTCACAAATTATAGGCCCAATTCTTGGCCCAAAACCACAGAATTCCAATTGGCCCAATAATTTGACATAACCGAGTCGGTTCATTAATTCTGGTCCAAGACCAAATTAACTACTAAATCCAACTGGTTATTTACTAAACCAGACCAGCTCTAAATTATTTGGTCCAACCAAATCAAACTTAGACCAGCCTTCGGTTTAGGTTAAAATTCAATTTTGAATTTAAATCCGGTCTAACCAGAAATTAAATAATACCAATTGTATTAAATAATTTCCAGCAAACCGCGATTTGGGTTAACCGCTTGAACCACCAATTAAATTGGATCGGTTCGGTTAAGTCCAAAATCAGGAAGAAACACCTTGTGTTTTAGCCAATTTTGACCTAACTTGCGGTTTTGGCTAAAGCAGACAATGAACCACAATCGGTTTGATCGGTTCATTGTCGCGGGTTTGGGAAAAACGAACAACAATCATTCAAAGCTTTGACGATTTAAGCAAAGAATCGTCATGCCTATTATTTTAATTCACGATTCATGATTAATTAAACAATTTTGACAAGTCAAAATCGTTATCCCATTAATCATTACCAAACAAACAATCGTGATATCAATTAATTATCAAAACGATTCCGACTCCATTAACGATAGTCAACAAGCGATTGATTGATACTTAATTTTCTTAAAGTCAACAAACGAATCGCTTGACACTTAATCTTGTGCAAATCGTTTGATAATAAATTCAATTATCAATTATTCTTACGATCATGAACAAATCAATCTTGTTATTCGATTATAAGATTATTGTTACGATTCTAAACATTAACAAATCGACTTTACAATAAACGATAGAGACTTCAAACATCAAGCTATCTCATCGAATTCTTATTTCTAGGTTTTCCAAGTTTCAATCAATTTTATTCATTAAAATCGATTCATCAAACTAATAAACAACCTAGTATGATCCAAAAAGCAAAAACCTAACGACCTGGCTCTGATACCACTGAAGGATTATGTGTGTTCATAGGTTCAATTGTCAGATTACAACCTATCACATAATCAACTAGGATCTAGGTGATTTGCAGTTGAATCATAAACAGATCAGGATCATTACCTCTTTTAGAGTGCAGCGGATTGACTGGTAATATCGAGATCACTTAGAGCAGATGATTACCGGCTCCTCCTAGGTATCCACACGCTTACAAGCTACTGGATCAGGCTGCTAGACCAAGTTGGAATCAACAGAGAGAGAGAGGACGGCTAGGCTAAAATCGCAGAGGGTGGTGTGTGTTTGCCCTAGGCGCCTGTCCTCTTCCTTATATGGGCCCAAGTAATTAAACTAATGGCCTATTAGGCTTTTGGGCCCAAGACACAAATCAGACAAAAGCCTGTATTTTGTCTGGCCCAATTCTCTGTACAAATACAGTAAATGCCTTGCATCTTACCGTATTAATTCCTTGTTAACTTTCCCGTTAGCTATGGTGTGTGACCCTTAGGGATCATACAATACTGGTAATAAGTCCTAAACTTATAGATCATGAGCGGGCTCTAGCAAGTCATCATGATCACCCAGTATTTATGACTTATGTCTGATCTCGACACTTATCATACTTTCTAGAGATAGTACGGTAGATTTCAGGACATTCCCAACATTATGCCTCCTGGTTTTGAGAGGAATGACTTCGAGATCAAGACCATCTACTACTCTATTTTGAGGCAGAATGCCTTCCATGGTTTCCCTAATGAGCAGCCAATGGATCATATTGATGAGTTTGAGGACATAGTCACTGGGATGAAGTATGATGCAGTGAACTATGACTATCTGTTTCTCAAACTCTTCCCCTACTCTCTCACTGGAGATGCTGCTGCCTGGCTGAAACAACTTCCACCTGGGAAGTTCACTACATGGGACGTTATTAAGAGTGAGTTTCTGAGACACTTCTATGATGATGCTCGCTCCGATCAGTCAAGACAGGACATTCTCACTTTCTCCCAAGGTCCTATAGAGCCTCTTAAGACTGCCTGGATGAGGTTTAAGAAGTACCAACGTAACTGCCGGCATCATGGATTCACCGAGGTAACATTGTTGGGCATTTTCTTTAGAGGTATAGATCTCTCGTACCAGACTGCGTTGGATAATTCCAGCAATGGAAATTTCAACACTAGGACTCCTGAGCAAGCTAAGCAACTGATAGATAACTTAGTAAGCAGTAATAGCTGCAAGACTGCTGATAGGAGAAGAAAGGAATCTGGTGGGAAGATAGACAATCTGGAGATAGCTGATATTAGGAGTAAGTTGGACACTGTCTGTAATCTGCTAGCTGGGAAGAAAGCTATCCATTTTGCTCAAGATGTTGAAGTGATCCAAGCTGAAGAAGATGGCCAGGAAGAGGATGTGAACTACATTGGAGGATCTGGTTTCCAAGGAAACAGGTTTGGAGGACAGCAAGGTAATAGGTTCTTCAATGGTGGACAGAAGAGTGCTTTCACAAGCAATAAAAACTCTTCTGGCTTTGGACAGAATGCTGGTTTCCAGAAACCTTTCCAACAAGGTAATCAGAGGACTTATGGATCTTCCTCTTACTAAACCCCTCCTGCTGCTAATGCTCATGAGATCAAGATGGAGAGTATGATGGAGCAGTTGCTGAAAGGTCAGACTAAGAATGCTGTAGACTTCGACAAGAAGTTAGGTGCTGTGTATGAAGATTTGAATGGGAATTTTGAATCCTTGAGCACACATATGAAGGAGCTTGATGCTAAGGTTGCGAGGACTGCTGGATATGTTCAGAGGCCAGATGGATCTCTTTCGGGACGGACTGATGCTAATCCTAAGTATCAGTGCAATGCAGTGACATTGAGAAGTGGTAAGGAGCTGTTTCCTGCCCAGAAAAAGCAGTTAAGTGTCGAAGAAATCGTGGAGATTGAAGAAATGGAAGATGAGATCCGTGGAATTCGCAATGCGTCGATCGATGCACCTCAGCAACGGTCGATTCAAAGCAAAAACAAGGATGATGAACCCAAGCTCGACGCAGAGGTCGTAACACAGTCACCCAGTAACGATCGATGCAACACTAGCAACGATCGACGCAGGGCGACTGCAGAGAGCACAGACGCAGAAAAGCTGAAGAAGTCGAGTGAAAGGGTCTACAAGCCTAAGGTACCTTTTCCAAGAACCCTAGGAAGGCTAAGAACGATAAGCAGTATGCCAAATGCAAAGAGATCATTAAAAAGGTGAAGATTGAAGTGCCTTTTATTGACTCTATGGAGACTACTCCTGTGATGAAGAGATGTCTTAAGGATTTACTTGCTGGTAAATGGTCTCATGAGGAGAGTGTGATGATGATCACAGAGGTATGTAGTGCAGTGATTCAGGGCAGAATTCCTGAGAAGTTGAAAGAACCAGGAAGCTTTGTGTTGGATTGTGCCATCTACAGGGAAAGATTTGAAAGGTCTATATGTGATCTTGGTTCTAGTGTGAACCTTATGCCATTCTCTGTTGCTAAGAGACTTGGGATGACTGATTTCCTGCCCACTAGGATCTCACTGGTTCTGGCAGACAGAACAATCAGAATTCCTGCAGGAATATTGGAGGATGTGCTTATAATGATTGGCCAATGTGTGATTCCTACTGATTTTGTGGTTCTGCAGTATGGAGAGGAACCAAAGGATCCACTGATTTTGGGTAGGCCTTTCTTAGGTATTGCTGGTGCGATGATTGACTGCCAAGGAGGTAAACTAATTCTGAATTTTGGTGATCTGAAGATGAGTTTTGATATGGACAAACTGGTGAAGAGACCAACCATCGACGGACAGACCTTCTATGTGGACACACTCAGTGATTTGGCTGAAGAGTACTTTCACAAGTCACATGCTGAGGATCCACTGGAGAGAGCTTTACTGAGCTCTGTAATGGAGCTGGAACACCTGCAAGACGATCCCGCAATCTGCTATGCGAGGCTAATGGATTCTGCTGAGCAAGTGATGAAGTTAGATGTGTTTGACGCGACTTTGCATCGATTGACACAGCCTAAGCATCGATCGTTGCAAGTCGAGAGAGACTGGGCAGAAGAAAAGGCTCCGAAAATTGAGCTGAAACAACTTCCATCCGGGCTAAGGTACGCATTTCTTGGACCTAATTCGACATATCCAGTGATTGTTAATGCTAGTTTGAACAACGCAGAGCTCACTTTACTGCTAAGCAAGCTGCGCAAGCATCTCAAAGCTCTTGGCTATTCTCTTGATTACATTTCAGGTATCTCTCCGGAGCTGTGCATGCATCGGATACATCTTGAGGACGAGTCTAAGACATCTGTTGAGCATCAGAGGAGGCTTAATCCTAATCTACGGGAAGTGGTGAAGAAGGAGATCATGAAGCTCCTAGATGCTGGGATTATATATCCAATTTCAGACAGTGATTGGGTGAGTCCAGTCCATGTAGTGCCTAAGAAAGGCGGAGTTACAGTAGTGAAGAATGAGAGGAACGAGCTGATTCCTACAAGGACTGTGACTGGACACCGGATGTGCATAGATTACAGGAAGCTCAATGCTGCGACAGGGAAGAATCATTTCCCTTTACCTTTCATTGATCAGATGCTGGAGAGGTTAGCAAATCACCCTTACTATTGCTTCCTCGATGGATATTCAGGTTTCTTCCAGATCCCCATCCATCCAGAGGATCAGGGAAAGACTACCTTTACTTGTCCATATGGCACATTTGCATACCGCAGGATGCCTTTTGGACTTTGTAATGCACCAGCCACCTTCCAGAGATGCATGATGTCCATATTCCCTGATATGATTGAGGACTTTATGGAGGTGTTTATGGATGACTTCTCAGTCTATGGGTCATCTTATAATGAGTGCTTGGATAATTTGTGCAAGGTACTAGCTAGATGCGAGGAGAAGCACTTGGTTCTTAATTGGGAGAAGTGCCATTTCATGGTCAGAGATGGCATTGTACTTGGACATAAAGTGTCTGAAGCAGGGATTGAAGTAGACCGCGCTAAGATTGAGGTAATGACCAGCCTTCAGGCACCTGATTCTGTAAAGTCTGTGAGGATTTTTCTTGGACATGCTGGTTTCTATAGACGGTTCATCAAGGACTTCAGTAAGATTGCTAGACCACTAACTGCTTTGCTGTGTAAGGATACCAAGTTTGAGTTCAATGCGGATTGTCAGACTGCATTTGAACAGATCAAGCAAGCATTAGTGAGTACTCATATAGTTCAGCCACCAGATTGGAACCTACCTTTTGAGGTTATGTGTGATGCGAGTGACTATGCTGTAGGAGCTGTTCTGGGGCAGAAGAAGGACAGAAAGCTTCATGCTATCTATTATGCCAGCAGGACACTAGATGATGCACAGAGAAACTATGCCACTACAGAGAAGGAGTTGTTGGCTGTTGTCTTTGCATTTGAGAAGTTCCGCTCCTATCTTGTTGGCTCCAAGGTGATTGTACACACTGATCATTCAGCCCTAAAGTATCTGATGCAGAATAAAGATGCTAAGCCAAGATTGTTGAGATGGATTCTGTTGCTTCAGGAGTTTGACATTGAAGTGAGAGACAAGAAGGGAGTTGAGAATGGAGTTGCTGATCATCTTTCAAGGATGTTGGTTGAGGAAGACATGCCCATTAATGATTTCTTGCCTGAGGAGAACGTCAATATGATCGGGACAGTGTTTCAGATGGATTTGGATAGAAACTTGCAAAACTGTCGGATTAATCGCACTGCGTCGATCGATGCCACATCTGTGACGATCGATGCATGTGTCGAGACTGCGACGATCGATGCTACCTTATGCGACGATCGTTGCAATGCGGATACAGACCCAGAACCTTTCACGGTTCAAATTGGAGACTATGTCTTCGAAGTAGATGCTGTCGCGACCACCGATCGACCCTGGTATCCAGATATAGCTAATTACCTGGCTGCAGAGACTGAACCAGATGATTTGAAGGGATATGCAAAGAAGAAGTTCTTCAGGGATCTCAGACGATACTACTGGGATGAGCCTTATCTCTACAAGCACTGTTCAGATGGTCTTTACAGGAGATGCGTTGCTGAATTAGAGGTTCCAGATATACTATTCCACTGTCATGGATCAGATTATGCTGGACATTTTGCTACTTTCAAGACTGTGACTAAGGTTCTGCAAGCAGGTTTCTGGTGGCCTACAATGTTTGCGGATGCTCACTCCTTTGTTTCTCAGTGTGATGCCTGTCAGAGGAGAGGGAAAATCAGCAAGAAGCATGAGATGCCTCAGAATTTCATTCTTGAGGTTGAGGTTTTCGATTGCTGGGGCATAGACTTCATGGGTCCTTTTCCCTCATCCTATGGGAATAAGTTTATCCTAGTTGCTGTAGACTATGTATCTAAGTGGGTAGAAGCAATAGCTAGTCCAACCAATGATTCTTCGGTGGTTATTAAGCTGTTTAAGACCATCATATTCCCTAGATTTGGAGTACCTCAGATAGTAATTAGTGATGGAGGATCTCACTTTATTAATAAGGTCTTCGAGAAGCTGCTAAAGAAGCATGGAGTTAATCACCGAGTTGCTAATCCTTATCACCCTCAGACTAGTGGACATGTCGAGGTTTCTAACAGAGAGATCAAGGAGATCTTAGAGAAGAAAGTTGGGAAGACAAGGAAGGATTGGGAAGCAAAGCTAGATGATGCACTATGGGCTTACCGGACTGCATTCAAGACACCACTTGGGACTACTCCATTCCATCTGCTGTATGGAAGAGCTTGAGCACAAAGCAGCATGGGCTGTAAAGCAGATGAACTTCGATCTGAAGTCTGCTGCAGAGAGGAGATTGGTACAGCTTACTGAGTTGGATGAGATTAGACATTTTGCTTATGATAACTCAAAGGTGTACAAGGAGAGGACTAAGGCTTATCATGACAAGAAAATTGTCTCTAGACAATTTGAGCCTAATGATCAGGTACTTTTGTATAACTCTCGTTTGCAATTGTTTTCAGGTAAGCTGAGATCAAGGTGGTCTGGTCCTTTCACAATCAAGGAAGTACGTCCTTATGGAGCTGTCGTTCTAATCAGCCACGAAGGTAAGGAATTTACTGTAAATGGACAGAGAGTAAAGCATTATTGGGCTAAGGCCGAGATTCCAAGAGGTCAGATTTTGCCTCTGGATGTTGCACCCTCTGTCTGATTGAGCTAAAACGTCAAGCTATTGACGCTAAAAGAGCGCTGAGTGGGAGGCAACCCACTGTTTTGTTTTTGCTATTCATTTTTTGGTGTTTTTGTTAGGATTTTACGTTTGTTTTTGGTTTTGGTGAGTTTTGTCTGCAGGTTTCGACAGAATCGCAATGCAACGATCGACACGGTCCTGTGTGTCGATCGTCACAACACGAAAATCGCATTGCAGCGATCGTTGCGGTCCTGAGCAATGATCGACTCATGACGCAAATCGCCTTGCAACAGTCGTTGCATTTATGTAACGATCGATGCATGAGCGACAGAGGTAAAATCAGACAGAACTTAACACATCCATTAACATTTTCTTTCTTTTACCGAACCTTAGCTTGACACTACTGGGGACGGTGTGTTTCAAGTGTGGGGGAGGTGGTACTGACTATTATCTTTCTGTTTTCTTAGAGTCAGTCCGTTTTTCTAAAAAATTTGTTTTATTGAGTCAAAACGGTTTAAGTAAGAAACAGTGAATTTTTGAGAAGTTAACTACATCTTGCAGGAACTTAAGTAACCATTGTGATGAAGTTGCAGGAATTATCTATGACTATTAGAAAACCCAACACAGATCAACCTACCGAGGACACCCATATCAATTCAGGTATTCAGAGGATCCTTTACTGACTTCACCCTTAATTTGACTTAATTTACTCACCTAAGGGCTTGGTATACCTTGAGTCGGATTCCTTTGTTAGTTCTGACACAGCTTGTAAACCTGTCCGAGTATGGTTCCCTTCTCCCCTTCCCTAAAGTAAAAAAAAAGAATAATAAACTGAGGATGAGCTAGTAGCTCCGAAATGGTCATGGGAGTAGTAGCAAACACTATTACCTCCTGTGCGTTCATGGAATGAGTCCAAAGTACACCCCTTAATGGGAAGAGCACTGATAAAAAAAATAAAATGATACCCAATGGGGAAAAATCAGAATGCTAAGGAAGGGAAAAGATAAGAAAAGGAACCAAAAAAAGATAGTATGGTGGTCTAGAGCTGACAAAGTAAGAATCCATGTGCCCTTTGATCGATAATCCTTAGGTGAGACCGCACTTAATTGCTTATAGAAGTCAGTAGGGTGAACTTGAATTGCTTGGATTGATTGTGGAGTTTACTTAGGACAGTTGCTAAGTGTGGGGGAAGTACATGTTGGTCTTGATGTCTTGCAGGTGATTCTTTCAGTGGCTTACTAAGGGGAATCTGAGTGTTGTTGCTTCTAGGATAAAAAGAGTTTCTGAAAGTTTTCAAACCTCTTCACCTCTTCTCTATTTTGCTTGAGGGCAAGCAAAGGCTAAGTGTGGGGGATCTGATATATCATGGTTTTTACCGGTTTTAGGCCATGATATAAGTGTGTTTTAGAGTCTTTTACAGGTGTTATTAGATATATACACGTTTGGAGCGGAATTGGAGTTTATGGAGCTTTTTGGAGCATTTTGGTGCTTTGACCCGAGAGATAGAGTTCACTGTCCAAAATAGAGTAATGCATCGATCGACACACATCGTGCATCGATCGACACACGAGCGAGATGGGCCTTCCTCGGCGGTTTTAATGAAGAATGAAGAATTCACAGTTTTGCCCAGAAGTTCCTGATAATTACAAAGAAGCCCCAAGACGTGATTAGCTTATATAATTAGGTTTTTACATCAGTTTTCACATACGCTATCATACTTAGAGCATAGAGTTTTTAGAGCTTGGGGCTGATCTAATCATGTACTGCTTTCTGCTTTTTGGAGAAGATTTCGAACCCCTTTACTTCTTTATTCTCTTTTATGCAATCTATTATTTCATTGATTATGTTTTCATATTCTATGTCTGAGTAGATTCATAGTTAGGTTTAGGGATTCTCATTAAGGATTTTATGACTTGCTAGATTTAATTATTTCAGTTAAGGATTCATATCAATAATTGTTCTTCGATCTAAATTGTGCTTAACACTAGTTTCTAACCTGATCACTTTGAATCTAGATCTTAGGTTGTTAAATAGACACGAAAGTGTGGTTTAGAATCTGAACTATTTAGGTTGAGCAATTGAATTACTCGCAAAGAAATTTGGTTTAATTCAATTGTGAACATATCGAACTTAATCTTAAAGCTAGCTTAATCTGTTAGAAATTACAAAAAAAAAATTTGGATTTCTGCAATTAGGCTTAGAGAATTTACACAACGAAAGTTGGTTAATTCTATATCCGTGTTTAAGTTCTAGAACTGTGCTTAATTTGATCTTGACTGAATAAATTATCTGCTTGTCTGATTTCCTGAGAACTCCCTAGACTTAGCGCTTTTAGTTAATTGCCTACAACCAATCTTGCTACTGATTTACTTTCTTGCATTGCTTTTAGTTTCTCACTACATTGCTTTCTCCTAGTTTTAATTTGACTGTTTTTAATCTATCGTTGCCTAGAGTCCTTGTGGATTCGATACCTTAAAGTACTACATTCACATCACTGTGCACTTGCAGTTAGAATATGGATAAAACTCGACCTATCAAGACCGCAATGAACGAAGAGATGAATGCTCTCATGAAGAATGAAACTTCGGATTTGGTTCCAAAACCCAAGGATGTCCAACCCGTTTCTTGCAAATGGGTGTACCGAATTAAGCGGAAGACAGATCGGAGAATTGACAGATTTAAAGCAAGGTTGGTTGCTCGAGGGTTCTCTCAGAAGTATGGAGAAGATTATGATGAGACTTTCAGCCCAGTAGCAAAGATGACTTCGGACATTCACTTTTATTTTAGCCGCAAGCTTTGGTTGGAAGTTAAGGCAACTAGACGTGAAGAATGCATTTTTAAATGGAGAACTTGATAAGACTATCTTCATGGAGCAACCACTTGGTTTCAAATCACGAGAACATCCTGATTATGTGTGCAAGCTCAAGAAGACTATCTTCATGGAGCAACCACTTGGTTTCATTCGGGTTTTCGCCCTGTGTCGATCGATGCCGGATTGGCATCGATCGACACCATGCGAAAAACCCTAAATTTTATTCGGGTTTTTGCCCTGTGTCGATCGTTGCCGGATTGGCATCGATCGACACCATGCGAAAAACCCTAAAACGTTTTCGAACAGAACCCTAAACTAGGTTTTCATGAAAACGAATTTTAGCAAGTTTGTATCAACCATACACAGATTCAGATTCAACTAATCTAATCAACATGCTACAGATTCAATGGAACCCTAAAGCTCTGATACCACTGAAGGAATTTCTAGCAGTTCTAATCAGGATTAGCAACCCTAGTCTGAAATTCCGAGCCTAGGATCTAAGGTTCATGTAATTGAATCTATGGGATCTCAGATTTACCTGGTGATTAGCAGCGGAAGATTTGCAGATAATCGAGATCACGAAGCACCTCAAACGCTGTGCCTCTACTGGTATCCACACGCACACAAACTGGACAGGAGGGATGCTAGTGCCTATAGAGATCCAATCTCTTCAGAGGTTTCTATTCAAGTTCTGGTGGCTGTCAATTAGGTTAGAAAACAGTTTAGGTCGACCATATATCTTATATATGTCGACTTAAACCACAACGGAATTAACCAACGATTAAACCGAATTAATCTGATTAATCCGCGAGTTGCATCGATCGATGCACTATCTGCATCGATCGACACTGCCCCAGATTATTGATATCGAATGCATATCAAATATGCATTCATTGGATCATTACATTAATGATCAACCTCGTCTTTAACGCCCAGTTTGCTTAGGTGTGTGACCCTGTAGGATCATATAACACTAGCAATGAGTTCTCAACTCATTGATCATAAGTGGCTTCTAGCAAAGCGTTATGACTACCTAGTGTTATTTGATTGTCTCATCTCGACTATACGACTTTCACTTAGAGCAAGTACAATAGATTTCAGGACATTCCCAACAACTAAGACTAATCTTGATATAAGCTTCAGGGAAAACTCACAAAAGGGACCGGACCGGGACACAAAGAGCTGGGCTGAAGTCGCTCTCTCTTTGAAAAGGGGCGCGATAGGGGCGATGCACGAGCAGTTGGACTGAGGTCGCTCTCTGCTGATGCTATTTGATGGAGTTGGTGGTGGATTGAAGCTCTAACCCACACAAGTTGTGACTTGTGATATAGAACAAATCATAGTCTCAAGGATTCCACCAAGAGACATAGATCCAAAAATAATGAAGAACACATTCTTGAAAATAAAGATAAATTCTCTAGACTTTTTATTTGATTGAAACTTAATTATTTACATTGAAACTAAATAGGCTTTATAGCCTTTGTACAACGTCCAAGAACAAAAAAAAGGAAACAAACTAATGTACAAATATCTAGGAAATAAAAGATATTCTTCTTATCAAATAAATCAAATGAACTCTAATTGTGGAGGAGATATTGTTGGTCTTGATGCAATAATGATTATTTGTTCTCTTGATCCCACTAAGACTAATCTTCACATGATTTTCTCTTGGCCTTGGTGATAATCATCAATATTATGGTAAGTCTTCACATGAAATAATCTTCACAAACATTCTCATTGATCCAACAGTTTGAAACCTTCTCTTTGATTCCATGTCTTCATCATTCTCTCCTTCTTGAAGAAGTTTTGTCCCCAAAACTTTTTTTTTTGGCACAAAACCGAATAAAACTTCTTTTTTTGTAAAGAATGAAACGAAATACATCAATTTTTTTTTTTTTTTTGCAATAAAACAGAAATAAAACTAGAACAAGAATTGCTTTTTATTTTTTTTAATGAAAGGAAGAAAAACCGAGTTTTTTTAAATAAAACGACCAAAACGAAAAAGATTGAAAGAAAAACCAAAAACAAGAGAAAAAAATGGATAGATAGGACCTTCGGCTCTGATACCAAAATCATATAAGCTTCAGGGAAAACTCACAAAAGGGACCGGACCGGGACACAAAGAGCTGGACTGAAGTCGTTCTCTCTTTGAACCGGGGCGCGATAGGGGCGATGCACGAGCAGCTGGACTGAGGTCGCTCTCTGCTGATGCCATTTGATGGAGTTGATGGTGGATTGATGATCACGTCACTGGTTAACTCGGAGTCTTGTTTGGTTCTGATTACTACATCACTTCCACACCTTTACCAGAGAAGCTTATTCATGGTGGAAAGACAAGGAGAATAGAGTGTTAATTACAAGGAGCCAGCATGCACTTGGGAAGATATCAAATGGCATATGTATGAACACTCTGTCGCACATAGACTGTCACCAAGAGGCCTTCCAAGCGCAAAGACAACATCAGTTGTAAAACACGTTTCAAATCCATCACGGTTGCTTTAGCAGAACACTACGCCCCAAGGTAAGTGTTCTGGCCTTAATGACTTAAGTAAACTAACTTGTTACAGGTACAACGCACAAGGACATGCTGCCAAGTTCTGTCCCAGAAGAAAAGCTACCACAAAACCAGAACCGGTGCAACCAAACATGACTTGTGATCCGTCACTTAATGTCCACACTAAAAGTTGTAAATCTCTTTACAATGATCCAAAAACTATTTTCATGCACTTTCCCTTGTCCAAAAGTGTTGAGAAGGACGCATTAGAACAAAGAAGCAAACGGGCAATGTCGAAACACCATCAGAGGCGGCAACACTATCCGGCCATGTCCAAGAAGTATTGGATCCAACACTGAATAAATCAGCGGCCTCTGAGTTGTCCAAATAGCCTCAAGCCTTCTGCTCACTGCAAACCGAGTCCACCCAAGAAGCCGTAAACACCAGAGCCGAGCCCCAACTTCACACCTAAATCGCAAGCCGGCCCTATACATGAAGAGGCTCATGTCTAGGCCACTAATAAGGTGAATTCTGAATTTTAAGAATGTTGAGGCTAAGGTAGATCACTTACAACTTAATGGACTGGCCCAAACTGAAATTTTTGTAACTACGTATGATTCCATGACTGCGATAACGCACTTGATTTGTGACAAGAGTATTGGATATAGACATGTACAAGAGATGACATCAAGACCCACCAAGCAGATTTAAAGGAGAAGCCTTTGTTGTTAGACGTTTATGGGCAAGTAAGCCAAACTGATTGTAACATGGACGCAGCAAAAGAGCAGAATGCTTTCAAATTTGTAGATGATGTCCAGATAAGCTTATATCTAAAACCTCATGTCTTTAAACTTTTAAATACATCTATAAGGCCCTTTCTCTGGTCATTAGGAATTCATGTAGGTAAAAGTTTTACAATGAAGTCTATAACACTAGGAGCTATAAAGAAAATAATGCAACATCCGACCCAACCAACCTCATCGGAATCTAACATCTGCCAAGCATTTCAGGAGGATCAATCCATGACCAGTACCATAAGCTCCGGACACAAGGCTGAGATAAAAGAAAATCCACCCGACCAAACTAGGCTGAGAGCGTAAATCAGGCAAGCCTTTATTTAAAACAATTTATCTCTACTGATTCCACAGCCATATTAAATAACCTAATGAGTTTAAAAGAAAATGAAGAATCGAAACATGTTTTAAGACCACAACAAGATCTTAGTAAGAGTATATGTTCGGCACGTTTTTCATGTACAAAGAACACCTAACACCCTTGTTTATTTCCAAAAGTGTCCATATTATTGCAAGAACCAAAGAGAAGGACCGAAAAGAAGTACCACCCGACCTTAGAAGCTGCAAGAAAGCCTCACCACCACCAGGGGAGTATTGATCATGATACAACAATGTGCTAAGGCAGTGTAAGAGATATTCAAGGGTTGTGCAAGTTTGGGGACTAGACCGTTGGAGAATTCAAACGGATCAAAGAGAGCGTGTGAAGGAGGGACCACTTAGTACAAACCATGCTGTGAATGAGCTGGCTACTTCTTCAGCTCAAGGAGGAGAGCTAGCACTCTTCACCAACACTGAGTATGTGAGGAAGAGTGACTTGGAGGACCTCATCAAGGCTTATGCCTCTAGCTCTCTGGATATTAAGAATGGAAAGGTTATTGGCAGAGGTGGAACACAAGATGATCTCTATCTTCTTAAAGACACTTCTCCAAGAAACCCGGATACCTTAGCTTTTAAATCCTGTTTTCTTCTAATCAAAATGTCCCATGGCATGCTAGACTAGGACATCCTCATGCTCGTGCTTTCAGCTTAATGTTGCCTAATGTTAGCTTTGATCATTCAACTTGTGAAGCTTGTATTCTTGGCAAACATTGTAGAACTATCTTTCCTAAATCAACTACTATCTATGAGCATTGCTTTGATCTTGTGCATTCTAATGTATGGACCTCACCTTGTCATTCTAGAGATAGGAACAAGTACTTTGTAACTTTCATAGATGAAAAAATCAAAGTACACTTGGGTAACATTTCTTCCATCTAAAGATAGGGTGTATGATGCATTTCTGAAGTTTCAAAGCTATATTACTAATCAATTTAATGCCAAGATTAAAGTGTTTAGATCAGATAATGGAGGAGAGTATACAAGCCAAAGATTCAAAGCTCAATTAAACAAATATGGGATCCTACATCAAACAAGCTGCCCACATACTCCTCAACAAAATGGCGTGGCTGAAAGAAAGAATAGGCATCTAATGGAAGTTGCTAGGTCAATGATGTTCCATACCAATGTTCCTAAGAGGTTTTGGGGAGATGCAGTCTTGGCAACATGCTATTTCATCAATAGGATCCCAACTAAAGTCCTTCAAGACATTTCACCATATGAGGTATTGAACAAAACTAAACCTTTTATTGAACACTTACGTGTGTTTGGTTGTGTTTGTTTTGTACATATCTCAGGAGATCAAAGGAATAAGCTAGAAGCTAAGAGTATAAAGTGTATGTTCCTTGGATATTCCACAACTCAGAAGGGCTACAAGTGTTTTGATCCAAGCAACAACCGGACTTATGTATCAAGGGATGTTAAGTTTATTGAAGGGCAGGGATACTATGAGAAAAGAGATTGGGAAGATTTGAAGGATCTCTCAAGATCACCTTCTGATCTTGCCACAAGCTTGAAGTTTTTATTGGATCATTTGGGCAATGATCCTCCAAGGGTTCCAAGCTATAAGGAGCCGGATACAACCACCCAAGAAGCTCCTCAAGCAGAAGTTGAACCAGAAGTCCATACACAAGAACCGACTCAAGGTCAAGAAGAAACTCTACCTCAAGATCATAACCAAGTAGACATGGAAATGGATGAGGATGAGATTATCTATCAAGAGGAAGAAGGTATTGTGGAAGTGGCTACTCAACCGGTTCAACAACTCAGGAGAAGCACAAGGGAAAAGAAAGATCCATCAGAATGGATGAAGACAAGAGTCTACTACAACAACCAAGCAGTAGCTCATCCTAGTCAGTCTACTTGTTCTATTGACTTGCTACCATCTAGCCACCAGGCCTTTCTTGGAAAGATTGAGCTAAACCAGGTTCCTAAGACTTATGAAGAGGCTAAGGATATCAAGGTATGGATGGATGCAGTAAAGGATGAGAAAGAAGCTATGGAGAGGATTCACACTTGGAATGTGGAGAAGTTACCAAAGGGTAAAAAGACTGTTAGCTCAAAGTGGGTCTTCACAATCAAGTATAAAAGCAATGGAGACATAGAGAGGTACAAGGCAAGGCTAGTAGCAAGGGGATTCAATCAAACCTATGGTGAAGACTATACGGATACTTTTGCACCAGTGGGTAAACTTCATACAGTGAGGGTCACATTGAGTTTAGCCACAAACCTCTCATGGAATCTATGGCAAATGGATGTGAAGAATGCCTTTCTACAAGGAGAGCTTGAAGAGGAAGTATATATGACTCCACCACAAGGATTAGAACACTTATGTGAAGATGATGAGGTATTGAGACTAAGAAGGGCAATTTATGGCTTAAAGCAATCACCAAGGGCATGGTACCACAAGCTTAGTCATACACTTATGGACCACAGTTTCAAGAAGTCTCAATCTGACCATACATTGTTCACTCTTCAAAGTGCTCAAGGAGTGGTGGTAGTTCTGATCTATGTCGATGATTTGATCATCACAGGAAGTGATAATGATGGAATTCAATCCACAAAGGCATATCTCAAGAGTTCCTTTGATATTAAAGACCTTGGTGAGTTGAAGTATTTCTTGGGCATTGAAGTGTGCAGATTCAATGATGGATTGTTTCTGTCCCAAAGGAAGTATGTTCAAGACTTGTTGACAGAACCTAGTATGCATGATTGCAAGATAGCAAAGACTCCTCTTGAAGATGGTTACCAAGCCAATAGAAAGGGGGAGAAATCAGATGAAGCAAAGTTCAAGGATATCTCCTTGTATAGAAGACTGGTTGGGAAGCTTATCTACCTCACTCTCACTAGACCAGACCTATGTTTTGCTGTGAATCAAGTTAGCCAGCATATGCAATCACCCACGGTTTATCATTGGAGTTTGATTCAGAGGATCCTTAGATATCTCAAAGGCTCAACAGGACAAGGCATTTGGATGGGTAAGAATGATAGCACTGAGATTGTTGGTTATTGTGATGCAGATTGGGCTGGTGATAAGAGTGATAGGAGATCAACAACCGGCTATTGCACATTCATTGGAGGCAACTTAGTGACTTGGAAGACAAAGAAGCAGAAGGTGGTCTCCTGTTCAAGTGCTGAAGCTGAGTATAGGGCCATGAGAAAGCTTACAACTGAGTTGACTTGGCTGAAGGCTCTACTCAAAGACTTTGGCATAAAGCAATCAAGTACAATCACCTTTCATTGTGACAACCAGGCTGCTATTCAAATTGCAACCAACTCTGTGTTTCATGAGAGGACCAAGCACATAGAGATTGATTGTCACAAGGTCAGGGAGAAGATTGAAGATGGAACCATTCTTCCTTGCTACACAAAGAGTGAAGATCAGCTTGCAGACATCTTTACTAAAGCCGCCAGCCTTAAGGTTTGCAATCATGTATTCATAAAACTAAGGCTTGTGGCCATTTATGATTAGAACTCTCCTGATTCATGTGCAGCATACTCTTTTTCCCTTGATGTGGTTTTGTCCCAAGTGGTTTTCCACATCAAGGTTTTTAATGAGGTGTTGCCATGATCATTCCAAGTTCAGTCTTTAGGGTGATTCCAAAGTCTGAACTTGAGGGGGAGTATTGATCATGATACAACAATGTGTTAAGGCAGTGTAAGAGATATTCAAGGGTTGTGCAAGTTTGGGGACTAGACCGTTGGAGAATTCAAACGGATCAAAGAGAGCGTGTGAAGGAGGGACCACATAGTACAAACCAGGCTGTCCTCCCTTTCCTTTTTACTCTTTTGTTTGTTTTCCTTTTTTTTTGGTTAGACAAACCCTTGTATGAGTCTCCTATATAAAGTCTAGTAACCGAGAATATGAATACACTTGAAGGATTCTCTTCTTCATTATACTTTGCGGCTCTCTCTCTCTAGAAACCCTAAAAACCGCCTATTATTGAATCCTCAATCCAATAGGGAGGATAAGACCAAAATGACAAGAGATGATGGTGCAGCAGCTCATCTGCGGCACCCTAACCAGAGCAGAGGCGTGATATTTAATCTCATACTAAAATGAGAACCGCCTGATAGCTCTTACGTCAATGAGCCTTGGACCCATCAAGGACTATAGTTTTGAGGTCAAAATTTTTTAAGAGGGTGGGTATGATGAGGGCATCAAGTCATCATTAACCAATCAGAATACATGAGGGCTTACCAAGCTGGTATACGCCCTTGTAGAGGAGAAGCTTGATTGTACCATGTGAAGGATCCGTTTAGTATTTCCTGGTTCAATTCATCAGATTAATTGATCCTACTAAACATGCCAGATCTAGGTTCTCTTGCAGAATCATAAAGGATCTCACCTGTTACCTTGTTTTGCAGCGGAAAGAGGAGGTACGGGTCAGAGATCAGCAGAACCACCAAGAGATAGCTCCTCCAAAGGCTCACACACGCACGCACAGGAAATTGGCTGCTAGACCGAAGAGGAGGGAGGCCGCAGAGAGAGAGAGAGTTGGCGCAGGAGGCTTAGGAAAATAAGAGCTAGGTCAAGTTTTTAATTAAAAACCCTTGTCCAGTCTTGTTGGGCCTTTTGGGCCCAATTCCCAGTCTGATTAAATCCCTTAGATTTAATCAGGCCCTTTAATCTCTCTCTTAGTACAGTAAATGCCTAGCACTTTTACCGTACTTTTGCTAAACCGTTCCTTCGTATTTTCCCGTTAGCTTAGGCGTGTGACCCATATGGGATCATATAATAAAGGCAATAAATCCGAGATTTATAGATCATGAGCGGACTCTAGCAAGCCATCATGACCCCCAGTATTATATGACTTATGTCTGATCATTGACATACTCTTACTTTCTAGAGACAGTACAGAGATTACTGGACATAATTCCAACAATCTCCCACTTGAACTGGAATCTCTGTATTCATAATCCTTTTGTCTCAATATCTCGATTAGTCATAAGGCAAGATTAGTGTCATCCTTATAAAGCCTAATCTTGTTCATCGGACTCTGATTTGATACTGACAATCCAAACGACTCGGGAAAGTCCGTTTGAGCATGGCCATGCATTTTCCAGTATTCAAATCTCCGATTGGCCTAGAGATATTCACTCCATTTATATTGGAGGGACAAATCCCGTCTTGTTCCATCACTGTAAACTACTCATTTCATAATTCACCCAATCAAGGTCCTTATAACTATCGCTTAACGACAGCATTAGACAATGATCAAAGCGCATTAGTTCATGTGCAGTCACATGCATGCGAACTCAGGTCTAAGGACTATACTCTATAGTCGTAGTAAGAATCTCTTATGACACAGATATAAATATCCTGAAGAGTTCTTATAATCGGGTCTTGTCCGGTCGTATGTACCCCAACATACACCTATGTATTGACTTTGATGCCGTGCATCTATGACATCCTGAGACTTTGTCATAAGTCACATACCAATCTAGTCTCACGCGGTTGTTGGTGTTCCAATTTCAACAACCTTCGACTAGGGACAGGATGATATAAGCCATCTATCAAATATAGGGTCTCATGATCAAGCTAAATGACTTTGATGACTCAAGATCAAGTCACTTACTTCGATGACCTATAAAATGGTTCATATCATTTTGGAACGATTATTTCATCACAGTTAAAATAATCTTGAAATAATAATTTCATTAAACATCATAAAATGTTTTACAAGAACATATCTATAACTAAATAAAGCCCTTTACTAACTCCCACTGAAATTAAGACTACATCTTGATTTCACTTATCCTACAGCAACAGTCCGCGACTCGTGCTTAGGCCTAAGGAGTGGCTTCGTTAATAGATTAGCAACGTTCTCATTCGTTGAAACTTGCTGATCTACTTAAAATCTCTGTCATTTATCTCACGGAATAGGTTATACCTACCCTCAAGATGTTTGGACCTCTGATGTGCAGCTAGTCTCATCTATGCTGGGAATCACATCGAGTTCAGTGATGAACTCTTCTTTCCAAACAACCTCTTTCGCCGCTTCCCAAGCTGCGAAATATTCAGCTTAAGTCATGGAGTCAGCAACAGTGCCTTGCGCCGCCAGACAGACACAAGATATAACCGGACTGTGACCGGAAATCATCTTTGTCTGTTGGAAACTTGCCTTTCAGACTCTACCGACTTGTAGCACCTCACTTTCTCCGTAAATCAAGAACTTATCCTAAGTATTTTCCAAATACTTGAGGATATTCATTACGTCTATCCAGTGATTATTTGCTGGATTTGACTGGTCTTTACTTGTCTTGCTTAACATTAAAGCAACATCAAAACAAGTACGTGTCATGGCATACATGATAGATCCAATTGCCGACGCATATGGAATCTCATCCATGCATTCAAGCTCAGCAGTTATCGTAGGACACTGTTTCTTGCTTAATGTAATGCCATGTGACATTGGCATAAAACCCTTCTTGGAATGCTGAAAACGTGTAGGACTTTGTCAATATAAGAATTCTGACTTTGTCCTACCAGCTATTTTGAATCTCTATCTTTAGATCCAAAATCCAAGAACCTATGTGGCTTTACCCATGTCAATCATAAAACCAACTCCCAAGCCAGTCCTTTACTGACTGCAGCATTGGGACGTTATTTCCGAGAATCAGTGTGTCATCGACATACACTATGAGAAATGCAATATCGCTCCCACTTATCTATTAGCAAACGCACAGTTCCACTTCGTTCCTGTTTAAGTCAAAACCTTGACTACTTCAACAGAACGAAGATTCCAACTCCGATATGTTTGCTTCCATCCATGAATGGATCGATGAAGCTAACTTACACAAGGTGTAATTTTTCGGAGTCCGGGCTCACTTTCGCTTCTTTGAATTTCGCAGATTCGTCGCTTTCAATGATCATCAGATCATGCGAACTTTCAATGATCATCAGGTTCAACTAATGACGAGAAATCACTCTCGGATTAGTGACTGATTCATTCATGTCTGCGAACTTCAGGCTCTACAGGTGTAGATTCTACAGAAATCTGTAAATCCATCCGTTGCTCTCCCTCAACAGGTTGAGCAGCCTCCTGTATTTCTCGAATTTCTTCGAGTTATACTTTTACTCCCACTGTTCTTCTTGGAAAGTAACTTCCCTTCTTAGAAAACAGAATGGACGTAAAAGTAACAAGCCTTGGTTTCCCTAGGACAACCAGCGAAGTAGCACAACTACAAATACTCAGTAAAGACGAATTTGGATCATTTCCAATCCACATTTACGTGGTGCCTTTCAACTGATATTGGTGGAACTATTTCAGCGTAAACTTAGATATTTCTAGAGCGTTATTCTTAAAGAATATCATGGAAGATTCGTGTGACTCATCTTTAATCATTTCTAATAAGATTTGATTCTTTCTCACAGAAACACCTCCAGGTTTTCAGGAGAAATGAGCTGTGAAACGACTTCACACTCATTTAGATGATCACACCATCAATGACTTAAGTATTCTCACTCGTGATCTAATCCAGAGTCTCAATACTTCAGTCACTCAGATTCTATACCTCATTCTGGAACTCTTTGATCATTTCAAAGAATTCTGACTCGTGTCTCATCAAATGAACACAGTCATACTCACTGAAGTAATCAGTAAAGATAATGAAGTATAGGAAATTTTCTCTGGCATTACTGCTCATCGGGCCTCATACATGAGTATGTTCAAGGTCCAATAAGCCTTTGGGCGTTTATCCTAGCTCGGCTAAGATGGGCCCTTTGTCTTTTGGTCCAGTAAGCAGAATTCAAGTCTCATAAGATATCCGATCAAATGAGCCCAAAAGTCCATAACTATGGGGTTTCTGAATCCGACTTACTCTATGTGACCAAGACTTTTATGCCAAGAAAAATCAGGTTTAATTCATCAGATTTAAACCAATTCGGTATTTATGTTACATTTAGGCACTCTTTGGTTTAAGATATAAAACCCATTCCTTGAATAGGGTGCTACAATTAATATTTCATTAAGATCAAAAGAACAAAACTTGTCTTTTATCAAAATGAAAAACATTCAAATTCTTACAAGAAAATGAAAAACAACTCTGCTTAAAGCAGGTACATTGTAGCAATTACTTAATAAAACCAAGCCTCGAAGGCATCTACAAGTGAAAATCCTACGGCTGAGGCAGCGTCCATAGCTCCTTCCAGACATGTAGATCCACTTGTCCTTCCTTCAACATTCTACTGTTGCTTAGGCTCTGCATATTATCACAAATATCAGTGCCACAACCAGTATCCAATACCTATAAGGTAGAACTTGAAGTAATAACATGAATACCTGAGGAAGTAGTCTCATACATCAACTTCAACTCCTCATTATCTTCCATGAATTTAATGCAATCTCTCTTCCAATGCCCTGTCTCTTTACAGTAGCAGCACTTACCAACGTAAGAGGTATCTGACTCGGGCTCAGAAGACACACGCTTGCCATGATTCAAAATCTGGACAACTTTGTCTTCACCCTTGTCAGTACTAGGTTTAATAAACCTACCCTTCTCTATTATGAGATTATACTGGGTACTCTTCACGTTTGGCTCAACTGTCTTGAGCATATCATGCAGCTCAGTCAGCGTCTTCGTTAAGCCTTTCTTGATATAGTTCCTTCTGAACTTATCATAGCTTGACGGCAGTGACTGCAGAATGATCTCAGTTGCCAATTCTTGGCTAACTGGATAATCCAGTTTCCTCAGGTTATCAATGTAACCCATCATTTTACTGACATGAGGACTCACTGGATGATCATCTGGTAGCTTGCAGCTAGTGAGAGACTTAACCAACTGGTATCTCTCCACTCTTATCTGCTCCTGAAATTTCAATTTCAGGGTGCTGATCATCTCCATTGGCGACTCCATGTTCTCATATTGCTTCCGCAAGTCTGAGTCCATGGTAGCCAATATAAGACCACGCACATCTACCGCATCATTATAATGCTTATTCCAAGCATCATATACTGCATGGGAGGCATTGGACCCGATCCTCACGGGGAGAGCTCTCTCAAGAACATAGTCCTTTCTCTCTTGCCTGAGGACTAGCCTCAGGTTCCGCGACCAAGTCAATAAATTTGATCCGTTCAGCTTGTCCATCTCAAGGACAGACCGGATCGAGAAAGTGTTTTGACTGTTTGTGCTAGTCATAACTGAAATATAAGATAAAAGGATTTTAGTTAATATGTTCAATATGATTAATCTTGCATTATAGTTAATATGATTAATCTCTCATTATATTCAATAACATCAGTTACCCTCAATAGAATATAATGATTCCAAGATCCACATATAACTAAGATCAAAGTGGGCCACTGGCCGTCACCCAACCTTAGCTTATATCGGTAAGCCCTATCTCGGCTAATTATATCCGTGATATAACTCTTGGTTGTGAATCTGGGCCCGAGGCCCAATTCACTCTGATGTCTCAAGGCCCGGGACTCCCGATGGCCTAGTCAAGAAAACCAGACTATACAGTCATGTAATCACTAATGTCTGGGACTCCCAATGACATCGATGAATCACAAACTGTCTTACCCACGCAAAAGATAGACACCCTCACACTGTAAGGCCGTGTGTACGATTGAATGGGCTTCAACAGCTGACATAGACTGGACAAGACATCCAACGCTTGATATTGTTTGAGGTTTGTAGGTTCATTAAAATTTCATCCCAAAATAGAAGATTACTATTTTGGGAAACTTTTCATTTTGGGAAACCTACTAATTTTGGAAACTTTCTAAAAATGGAAACTTTCTAAAATTGGAAACTTTCTAAAATTGGAAACTTCCTAAAATTGGAAACTTTCTAAATATAGAAATTTCCTAAATATCCAAAACATGCAAATCTAGAAACTTCTATTCTAAGAAACTTTCTAATTTCAGATTTTGAAAACAGATTAATTTAAAATCGATTTTAATTTTATATAAATGAATTTTAAATTAAATCTGAAGAAAAGACTCAAATAATTGGCCCAATTGTTTTAACTTCTTGGCCCGAGGCCCAAGAATTGGTCCATGTCCAATACATAACCCAATTGCCCAATTAAATGACATAACCGGTCTGGTTCATTAAAATTGGTCTAACCAAAATTAATTACTACGATGACCACAATTGTCAACCGGTTATTTACTAAACCGGATTTTCTCAATTTATTTGGTCCAACCAAATCAAATTAGAAAATCACTGGTTTAGGCACTAAATCCAATTTTTCGACTTTGGATTTCTTATCCCGGTTTAACCAGAACTTTAATAAATTTTATTAAGTCTGTTTATTAAACCGTGACGATTAAGATTTTTAATTGTCTTAAACCGAAACATCACAAGCCAAACCAAACCGGCTCGAGCCAAACCGAACCGACCAATTAGGTCACGTGAAACGATCACGTTCGGGATGGCCGCGGGCAACACACGATCGGGACGGCCGAGAGCCTCACGCGATCGATCGGCCGAGAGCTTGACGGGACGGGACGGTCGGGTCGAGAGCGGGACGATGGCGGGACGATCGCAGCGATCGATCCATTCGATCCGCTCGGTCCATCCACGCGATCGCGTGCTTCATCTCTCGCGATCGGATGGGACGCGTACGGCTTCGATCCATGCGATCGTACCGATCGGATCCATGCGATCGTTCTCGGTCGATCCATGCGATCTCTTGCGCCAAACGATCCGGACGTGTGATCCGAAACTGATCAACACTCCGACGCATACCGATTCACTATAGATCGGATCATGCGATTTCGATTTAGTTTAGGTTTTAATTCTTTGTTTCTTAAGTGTTTTTCTTATCAATAGATTGATTCAAACACTTCTAAACAACCTAAACATGATTCTAAACAAGAAATCCTAACAGAACCAATGGCTCTGATACCACTGAAGGATCCGTTTTGTATTTCCTGGTTCAATTCATCAGATTAATTGATCCTACTAAACATGCCAGATCTAGGTTCTCTTGCAGAATCATAAAGGATCTCACCTGTTACCTTGTTTTGCAGCGGAAAGAGGAGGTACGGGTCAGAGATCAGCAGAACCACCAAGAGATAGCTCCTCCAAAGGCTCACACACGCACGCACAGGAAATTGGCTGCTAGACCGAAGAGGAGGGAGGCCGCAGAGAGAGAGAGAGTTGGCGCAGGAGGCTTAGGAAAATAAGAGCTAGGTCAAGTTTTTAATTAAAAACCCTTGTCCAGTCTTGTTGGGCCTTTTGGGCCCAATTCCCAGTCTGATTAAATCCCTTAGATTTAATCAGGCCCTTTAATCTCTCTCTTAGTACAGTAAATGCCTAGCACTTTTACCGTACTTTTGCTAAACCGTTCCTTCGTATTTTCCCGTTAGCTTAGGCGTGTGACCCATATGGGATCATATAATAAAGGCAATAAATCCGAGATTTATAGATCATGAGCGGACTCTAGCAAGCCATCATGACCCCCAGTATTATATGACTTATGTCTGATCATTGACATACTCTTACTTTCTAGAGACAGTACAGAGATTACTGGACATAATTCCAACACCATGTACATATGTGCACGGTTTAGATCATATCTAGCTAAAACAGGAGGATTTAAGCTACGAATTAACATGTTCCTGAAAGTTAACTCATAATTGGATCTTCCCGAGGTGAAATGCTTAAAAATATTCTTACATGAGGAATTTATGTAGCTACAATACATAAGATTTCCAAGAAACCCGTTGGACACCAACTACCACTTGTTGGGGCTCTTAGAACGGACCGGGATAAATCAAGCAGAAAAGTAATATTTTATGGAATCTTGACTCATCTGGGAATCCAAGATTGGAATCAGGCCAATACATATTCGGTTGGAGAAGTTAATCAAGTTCTAATCCAATGGTTTCTGTACTTACCTTATTTGGAAGCTCACATATTTGATGCACTTCAGACTTATACTTGGCGACCAGGAGGGCAACCTCTCTATGGGCTAATGTTTATACTATTTTTCCCTTAGTGTGGTTTTATCCTAATGGGTTTTCAGACTAAGGTTTTTAATGAGGTAATCTAGGCGGGTTACATGAGAAAGAGACCACATCCCATTCTCTCTTTTCTATCCATTTATTTCTATTTTGTAAAGGCCTATTAAGCCATTTTAGTATTTATTTTGATAATTTTCATAGCCTATATAAGCCACTTGTATATTGTGAAAACCCTTAAGAAACTACTGAAGAAAAGTAGTTAAACTTGAGTGTTCTTAGCCCTTGACTGACATCGAACTTGATTGGCTTCCCCTTGTTTGTGTATGACTTGTAACTGGTTTTGTTCGAGTTCCAACATTCATCCAACAGCCCACGCCGAGAGCGACCTCAGTCCAGCTGGAAAGCCCCATCATCCGCTCATCTATCTAACAGCCGAAGGAGATAACGACTTCATTCCAGCTCCTTGCTCCATCAGCCAGTACATGTGTGAGGTCCTCCCTGGGCTCTTACATCACATTTGGTCTTGGAATCCCATGAGATCCGCTACTAGCAAATCAAACTGAAAAGGATTTGTGTCGCTATGGATGTCGAAGTAGGAACGAATCCGATATTCGACGTGGTAGTGGCATGTCCAAAAATCCTAGGCTGCGATGTGACCTGAGAAAATAAGCTATAACGCGTCGTCCCTGTTCGGCGATCGTTGCAGCCATAGTACGATTAGAGATCTATTGGGTATGATTCCTCGCTGTTGCGCGTTAGACTCACTAGGTAGTTGAGCTTCAAAAAAATTTGAGCGAGGTCATCTGGACTTTTCTTTGACGCATTAAGGTTTTGAGGCAAGTTGGATCGCATTGTTCCACATCTGCTTACGAATGTTGGAGCGATGTCAGGTTTGATCCATACCCAGTTTCCTTTTTGACCGTTGATCCCTAACGTTGAGTTCATCAGGATCCGGCTCGTTGTCGTTATTTGAGTGATAGAACAAGTTGGTGTTGACGTTGTAAGGATCAAATATGGGTTCATACCTACGTTGTCGGTCTGATCCATGGTGATTTTCACTCCGGTGATGCTCTATGGATTGGAGGAGTGACAATGGTTCCAGGTGGAGTTGGATTCATTTTGATCTGTTGAACACTATATATGATTCATGTGACAGAAAGACATATGGTATTCCGCACATACGGCACCAAACATAACGTGGGTTTATATTTATGAGAACGAGTATAGATTTTCTATGATTCAAGATTTATCTAGGGAAGAATATTGAAATCAAACTTGTATATATGAATATATCGAAGATATTACAAAGAGATTGAATATATTCTATCGGAGTGTTTAATCGGATGTTTTCATTTACCTTTTGAATAATCTTCTTGCTCTTCTTATACTTTGATCTCTCCTTCTCTATCTCCAACCGTTTCGCAATGTGTGATCACTCTATTAACGGATAACTCAAGACTGCATGTCACTAGGTTAATATTATCCACCGCCCTTCCTCTTTCTTCGGGAAGCCACTTTGTTAGTCAACCTACGAACTACTTCTACGATCTATCTATGATCAAACTACTTAAGGCTCTATGGGCCTGTCACCATGGGCCTCCATAGAGAAAGCAGTTTGGTTTAGGTTCTTCAGGCCGTACTTCATTTAAATGGTCCGGATTTTGTTTAGCGAAAAACACACAAGAACTCTTAGTAATAAGAAGATCTATCAATTTTCGATTTAAGCCATAGAAAATTTAATGGAAAAACATCTTCCACTCTCGGTGCACCATCAACTCCAAAGTATGCATCTTGATCATAGATGGAGGATCGATCATGCACAAATTTTTCTAGCAAATACCTTCTTGACAAGCAAGACCTGGTCAAAACTAAGCATCCATGGCCCTGACAGCTCAAATAGCTAAACAATGAGATTGACCTGATGATTTTTGAGGAAGTAATTGTGCCTTTAACATTGGAAAGTATGCATATTAAGTAGTGTGTGATGTGGTTGTAATACAAGATGGTCACATTCTCCCGGAGCTTCCTTGGCAATTTGACAAGGAGACTTTTCATAACGAAAGAACCAACTACTACACCGTCACTCACATCAACAAAAATCACAATCTTGCACATCTAACCCCACAAAAAATGCATGATAAACACGGCCATGAACAAGGGCTCTAAGATAAGTAAGTCTAACCTTTACATTAGTCCTCCGACCATTTCTAAGTCTTTTAAGTTACAATACACGATGCTACTAATGAACATCAAAGAAAGGCTAGTTTCACGTTCAGAACAACCAAAGCTGCCAACAGAGATCTTGAACGTGTTGGAGTGGTTCAAGGATATTTTTCAAGAGGATATACCACATGGACTACCACTGGTCAGAGGGATTGAACATTATATTAATGTCTAAAGGATACATCCAGGAGAGCTTAAGTCATTCTACTTTACATGTACTCGTAATTCTACTTTACATGTACTCGTAATTCCCAAGAAGGATGGATAATAGAGGAAGTGTGTAGACTGCCTAGCAATCATAATTATTACCATAGAATTCATGTACCCCATTCCAAAACTAGATGACCTTATGCATGAGCTAGCTCTCATCTTTTCCAAGATTGACCTAAGAAACGGTTGTCACCAAGTTAGAATGAAGGAAGGAGATGAGTAGAAAACGGCTTTCAAGACCAAGAAGGGCTTCTATGAATGGCTTATCATGCCTTATCAAGAAGCCATTGAGGCTGCCTTTGGGGTCTTACTGAAGGAATTTCTAGCAGTTCTAATCAGGATTAGCAACCCTAGTCTGAATTCCGAGCCTAGGATCTAAGGTTCATGTAATTGAATCTATGGGATCTCAGATTTACCTGGTGATTAGCAGCGGAAGATTTGCAGATAATCGAGATCACGAAGCACCTCAAACGCTGTGCCTCTACTGGTATCCACACGCACACAAACTGGACATGAGGGATGCTAGTGCCTATAGAGATCCAATCTCTTCAGAGGTTTCTATTCAAGTTCTGGTGGCTGTGAATTAGGTTCGAAAAACAGTTTAGGTCGACCATATATCTTATATATGTCGACTTAAACCACAACGGAATTAACCAACGATTAAACCGAATTAATCTGATTAATCCGCGAGTTGCATCGATCGATGCACTATCTGCATCGATCGACACTGCCCCAGATTATTGATATCGAATGCATATCAAATATGCATTCACTGGATCATTACATTAATGATCAACCTCGTCTTTAACGCCCAGTTTGCTTAGGTGTGTAACCCTGTAGGATCATATAACACTAGCAATGAGTTCTAAACTCATTGATCATAAGTGGCTTTTAGCAAAGCGTTATGACTACCTAGTGTTATGTGATTGTCTCATCTCGACTATACGACTTTCACTTAGAGCAAGTACAATAGATTTCAGGACATTCCCAACAATCTCCCACTTGTACTGGAATCATCTTATTCCTTTAATCCCTTTGTAACTATATCTCAATCTAGCATAAGGCAAGAACTGTGTCATCCTTATTAAGCTAGATCACGTTTATCGAATCCCGATTTGTACTGATAAAACAAACGACTGACAATCACCTCGTTTGAGCGCGGCCACGCATTTCCAGTATCAAATCTTCGATAGGCCCAGAGATATTTAACTCCTGTTATATAGGAGGTACAAATCCCATCTTGTTCCATCCATGTTTCTTTCATATTTCATGATACGCCTAATCAGTGTCTTTATGATCACCAGTTACGGCTGACGTTTGACAAAGTCAAGACGAACCAATCCATATAAGAGAGGACATGATGAACTCAGGTCTAAGGACTACACTCTTTAGTCGTAATGAGAAACTCTTATGACACTCATATAACATCTTGTAGAGTTCTCATTAACGGGTCAGGTCCGATCATGTGTTCTCTAACATATATCTATGTGATTGACTTTAATACACTTATTAATGACTCCATGAAACCTAGTCATCAGTCACCTCACATACTAGTCTCACGTGGTTGTTAATGTCCCATTTTAACAACCTCGACCAGGGACCATTTATAATTTATATCATTTATTGCATATAGGGTTTCATGATCAAGTCACATACTTGATGACCTATAAAATGTCATAAATTACTTTGGGACAATATATTTAATTAACACAATTAAATAATGCTGAAACAATTTCATTAAAATAACATAACCAAATTATGTTTTACGAACATCAAGTCATAACTAAAAACCAAATATAACTCCCACTGAAAACAAGATCATATCTTAAGAAATCTAATGCCTACAGCAGCAGTGTAAAACTCATGCTTAGGCCATGGGAGGGGCTTGGTCAGTGGATCAGCAACATTCTCATCCGTCGGGACTCTGCTGATCTTCACATCTCCTCTATTCACAATATCACGGATAAGGTGATATCTCCTTTCTATGTGTTTGGATTTCTGGTGTGATCTAGGTTCCTTTGCTTGCGCAATGGCTCCATTGTTGTCACAATACAAAGCCACTGGCTCAGAAATACTAGGAATCACACCAAGTTCAGTGATGAACTTCTTGATCCAAACAGCCTCCTTTGCCGCTTCAGAAGCAGCGAGGTACTCAGCTTCAGTTGTGGAATCTGCTACAGTGTCCTGCTTGGAACTCTTCCAGCTGACTGCACCGCCATTCAGGCAGAAGATGTAATTAGATTGCGATCGGAAATCATCTTTGTCTGTCTGAAAACTTGCGTCTGTGTAACCACTTACTACCAGCTCATCACTTCCTCCGTACACCAAGAATTTATCCTTAGTATTTCTGAAATACTTCAAAATATTCTTGACTGCTGTCCAGTGACTTTCACCTGGATCCGATTGGTATCTACTCGTCATGCTTAAAGCACAAGCAACATCTGGACGAGTACAGAGCATGGCATACATGACGGATCCCAACGCCGAGGCATAGGGAATCCGACTCATGCGTTCTCGCTCAGCAGGTGTCTCAGGACACTGCTTCTTGCTGAGACTTATGCCATAAGACATTGGTATGAAGCCCTTCTTGGAATCTTGCATTCTGAACCTGTGTAAGACTTTATCGATATAAGTGTCTTGACACAGTCTAATTAACTTGTTTAATCTATCTCTATAGATTCTTATTCCAAGAATATACGCGGCTTCTCCCATGTCTTTCATTGAAAAACAACTTCCGAGCCAAGCCTTAACAGACTTTAACAACGGAACGTCCGAGAAGAAGTATGTCATCTACATACAACACGAGAAATGCAACTGAGCTCCCACTAGTCTTCTTGTAAACACATGGTTCTTCTTCGTTCCTGATGAAGTCAAACCTTTTGACTGCTTCGTCAAAACGAAGATTCCAACTCCGAGATGCTTGCTTCAATCCATAAATGGATCGATGAAGCTTGCATACTTTCCTAGCAGCATTAGGATCGATGAAACCTTCGGGCTGTGTCATGTACACATCCTCTTCCAGAATTCCATTAAGGAAAGCTGTTTTCACGTCCATCTGCCAGATCTCATAATCATAATAAGCAGCTGTTGCTAGGAGAATCCAAATGGATTTAAGCATGGCCACAGGTAAATAGGTTTCTTCATAGTCAATACCATGAATTTGTTTGAAACCTTTTGCCACCAGCCTTGCTTTGTATATCTGAATATTTCCATCCACATCAATTTTCTTCTTGAAAATCCATTTACACTCAATGGGTCTTTCACCATCGGGTAAATCAACCAAAGTCCATACTTGGTTTTGTGACATGGATCCCATTTCGGATTCAGCGGCTTTCAGCCATTTTTCGGAGTCAGGGCTCATCATCGCTTCTTCAAAATTCGCTGGCTCGTCACTGTCAATGATCAACAAATCATGACAATTGGTTACGAGAAATCCATATCTCTCGGGTTCGTGATGGATCCTTTCGATCGGCGAATTTCAGGCTCCACAGGCGCCGTCTCTACAACTCTTTGTAGATCCCACTGTTGCTCTTCCTCTACGGGTTGAGCATTTTCCTGCGGTTCTCGAACTTCTTCGAGTTATACTTTACTCCCACTGTTTCTCTTGGAAAGAAATTCTCTCTCAAGAAAGACGCAGTTCCGAGCAACAAACACTTTGTTCTCGGATTGGTTGTAAAAGTAATATGCCTTGGTTTCCTTAGGATAACCAACGAAGTAGCATTTATAAGATTTGGGTTCGAGCTTATCTGTAATTAATCTCTTAACATAAGCTTCACAACCCCAAATCTTCAGGAAAGACACATTCGGAACATTTCCAGTCCACATCTCATGTGGTGTCTTTGCAACTGATTTTGACGGAACCCTATTAAGTGTAAACGCAGACGTTTCTAGAGCGTATCCCCAAAAGGATAATGGAAGAGTTGAGAGACTCATCATTGATCAAACCATATCTAATAAAGTTCGATTCCTCCTCTCAGACACCCCATTCCATTGTGGTGTTCCAGGAGGAGTGAGTTGTGAAACAATTCCACAATCTCTCAAATGATCACTAAATTCTTGGCTTAAGTATTCTCCTCCACGATCTGATCGAAGAGCCTTAATACTTTTGCCAAGTTGATTCTGTACTTCATTTTGGAAATCTTTGAACCTTTCAAAAGATTCCGACTTGTGTCTCATTAAATAGACATAGCCATACCTGCTGAAATCATCAGTGAAGGTAATGAAGTATCGAAAATTTCCTCTAGCACTTGTGCTCATTGGGCCGCATACATCCGTATGTATAAGGTCCAATAGGTCATTGGCCCTTTCATTTTGTTTGTTGAAGGGGGCCTTAGTCATTTTGCCCAGTAAACAAGATTCACATTTCTCACATGATTCATAATCAAATGAGCCCAGAAGTCCATCACTATGGAGCTTTTGGATTCGTTTCTCGTTTATGTGGCCCAAACGACAATGCCAAAGAAAAGTCTGATTTGTGTCATTTGATTTGAATCTCTTGGTGTTAATGTTATAGATTTGTGTGCTTTGGTTTAGAACATAAAGCCCATTCTCTAATGGGCTGCTACCATAAAATATATCATTGTAATCAAAAGAACAACATTTATTCTTAATTGAAAACTGATATCCTTCCAAATCCAAAACAGGAATAGAAATAATATTTCTGCTTATAGCAGGTACATAGTAGCAATTATGAAGTTCTAAAACCAAACCAGAAGGTAAAGACAAGTTAAATGTTCCTACGGCTAATGCAGCAACTCTTGCTCCATTTCCCACGCGCAGGTCCACTTGTCCCTTTTCCAACGTCCTACTGTTGCTTAGGCCCTGCATATTTGTACAAATATGAGCACCACAGCCGGTATCCAATACCCAAGAAGTAGAACCAGAAGTAGTAAAATTTACTTCTATAACATAAATACCTGAAGATGAAGTCTCGAAAGTCTTCTTCTTCTTCTTCTTCTCTTCCAAGAATTTGTTACAATTTCTCTTCCAATGCCCAAGCTCTTTACAGTAATGGCACTTATCAGTCTCAGATGGGCCCGGCTTGGGCTTCGGGGCTGGCGCAGGCGTGTCCTGGTTCTCAACCTGGACTGCCTTGCCCTTTCCCTTGCCTTTGCTAAGTTTCTTAAACTTCTTACCCCCTTGTACCATAAGTACATTAGGAGTGCCCTTCTTGATATTAGGCTCAGCTGTCTTGAGCATGTCATGCAGTTCAGTCAACGTCTTTGTCAAGTTGTTCATGTTATAGTTCATAACAAACTGATCATAACTTGACGGCAGTGACTGTAGAATGATGTCAGTAGCCAACTCTTGGCTAATGGGACAATCCAGCTTCCCCAGGTTATCAATATAACCCATCATCTTAATGACATGAGGACTGACTGGACTGTCCTTTGGTAGCTTGCATTCAATGAGAGATTTAACCGTCTGGTATCTCTCAGTTCGTGTTTGCTCCTGAAACATACTTTTCAGGCTAGTGATCATCTCCACGGGCGACTCCACGTTCTCGTATTGCTTCTGCAAATCCGAGTTCATGGTAGCCAACATGAGACAATTCACATCGACCACATCATTGGAATGCTTATCCCAAGCACTCCTTTCTGCATGTGGAGCATTAGATCTCGGTTTTTTAGGGAGAGCAGTTTCCAGGACATAGTCCCTTTTCTCCTGCTTGAGAACAATTCTCAAGTTCCGATACCATTCGAGAAAATTCGATCCATTTAACTTGTCCTTCTCAAGGACGGATCGCAGGGAGAAAGAATTATTATGAGTAGTAGTCATAGCTGAGAACAAAGAAAGGAAAAAGGTTTAGTTATGATGTTCAAGAAATGAGAAGTCTTAACTATTAAGAAAACTCGCATTATATTCAAACATTGTTTCCTCAAATGAATATAATGATCCAAGACCCATACTTCACTAAATTCAAGTGAGCCACTGGCTATCACTCAACTTTAGCTATCTAGGTAAGCAACAACTTTGCTAGTTATATCCAATATAACTCTTGGTTGTGGATTGACATCTTATGTCCAATCCACCTGATGTCTCTGAGCCCAAAACGATTTTGATGGCCAAGTCAAGTAAACCAATCTCTTCAGTCATGTAATTGTTGATGCCTTGCACTGCAAGCCCATCAACACGATTACTTCCTGCCTTACTCATGTAATTGTTGATACCTTGCACTGCAAGCCTATCGTACAATGAAATGAGTCTTGACAGTTGACAAGATTGGAAAGACATCAAGGATTACTTGATATTTTGATTGAGGAACGGAATCATTTAAAACGTTCAGTTTTATTATATTTTAATTCTTATAATTAATTGATTTGTCTTGGTTTGGTTCTGTGGCTTCAGGTTCCATAACCTAAACCATCGAATCTGGTGTCGACCGATACTACTTTAGTGTCGATCGATAAAGATTAACCAAAACCAATATGCGATAACCGATCAATCCAATTGATCCGGTTTTGAGTACCGGTCGGTGTCGATCGATGCTACATTAGCATCGGTCGATACCAACCCAATCGCAATAAACCATTCTTAGCGTTTAACCATCATTAACCAAGCTCGATAACCGGTCCAATCCAATTGAACCGATTCATCAATCTAGTGAGGTGTGTGTCGACCGACACAACTATTTTCTCGATCGACACTAGGCGAAACATAAGTTTCATTCGGGTTTTCGCCCTGTGTCGATCGATTCCGGATTGGCATCGATCGACACCATGCGAAAAACCCTAAATTTTATTCAGGTTTTCGCCCTGTGTCGATCGATGCCGGATTGGCATCGATCGACACCATGCGAAAAACCCTAAAACGTTTTCGAACAGAACCCTAAACTAGGTTTTCATGAAAACGAATTTTAGCAAGTTTGTATCAACCATACACAGATTCAGATTCAACTAATCTAATCAACATGCTACAGATTCAATGGAACCCTAAAGCTCTGATACCACTGAAAGAATTTCTAGCAGTTCTAATCAGGATTAGCAACCCTAGTCTGAATTCCGAGCCTTGGATCTAAGGTTCATGTAATTGAATCTATGGGATCTCAGATTTACCTGGTGATTAGCAGCGGAAGATTTGCAGATAATCGAGATCACGAAGCACCTCAAACGATGTGCCTCTACTGGTATCCACACGCACACAAACTGGACAGGTGGGATGCTAGTGCCTATAGAGATCCAATCTCTTCAGAGGTTTCTATTCAAGTTCTGGTGGCTGTGAATTAGGTTCGAAAAACAGTTTAGGTCGACCATATATCTTATATATGTCGACTTAAACCACAACGGAATTAACCAACGATTAAACCGAATTAATCTGATTAATCCGCGAGTTGCATCGATCGATGCACTATCTGCATCGATCGACACTGCCCCAGATTATTGATATCGAATGCATATCAAATATGCATTCACTGGATCATTACATTAATGATCAACCTCGTCTTTAACGCCCAGTTTTCTTAGGTGTGTGACCCTGTAGGATCATATAACACTAGCAATGAGTTCTCAACTCATTGATCGTAAGTGGCTTCTAGCAAAGCTTTATGACTACCTAGTGTTATGTGATTGTCTCATCTCGACTATACGACTTTCACTTAGAGCAAGTACAATAGATTTCAGGACATTCCCAACACTTACTACTGCCAAGTACATTACCTGCCTCAAAATCCAAATCCAGCATTGATTCTTATAGTCTTTACATGCCCTTACATATTCCTAACCTATTTTGGGTTGATATTTAGATGGATTTTCGTCTTAGGTTTTTCAAGATAAACCACATATACTCCATCTTTGTAGTAGTGGATAAGTTCTAAAAGATGGTCAATTTTATACCATGCAACAAGACCAATGATGCTACTGAAACAACTAATCTATTCATCAAAGAAGTTGTGCGTCTACATGTAGTCCCCAGGACAATTGTTTTAGACCATGACAAAAGGTTCATGAGCCACTTATGGAAGACCTTATGGAGGAATCTCGGAATCAAGCTCCTATTCTCAACCAAAAGCCATCCTCAGATTGATGGTCAGACTGAGTTAGTAATCCATACACTCTCACCCCTACTAAGAACTACAGTGGGTAAGAACCTTAATAATTGGTTATCATTTCTTCCATATATTGAATTTGCATACAATTATGCTAAAAAATTAACTACTATGTTATCTCCTTTTGTAGATTGTCTATTGCTTTACCCCCATCAGTTCCTGTAGATCCTACACCTTTTCCCCAACCCGTTTATTCTAGTGCAGAAGGAGTAACCAAGGCTGATTTTGTGAAGAAACTTCATCAAATAGTTAAGGACAATTTGAGAAGAAGAGTGACAAATACAAGGAGCAAACTGACAAATGAAGAAAGGAGATCACATTTGTGGGTCGGAAGATCACATCCCACGCCTCCGTTCTCGAGCCAATCACATCCCACATTCACCACCTTTTGAGCAGAAATATGGCTTGGTGATAGCATGATCTTCTTGCTTATGAGTACTGCCGAGATGATTCCTTCATCCATGTAGATGTTCTCTTTCGGTTGCGCTTCGTCCCATTTTTCCGAGCCAAGATCATCACTATTGTTTCTCAATGGCTCAGCACTGAATGTGAATAGCTCATGACATTCTTAACACGAGATTGCGCAAAATCGAGCCGTCTCTACACCGTCCATATGCCGACAATTCACCGGGCCGCGAGAACGACTGCCGATCTCTTTATCTCGGCACAAATTCATTAGCATCTTGTATCCATATCTTTCCAAGCTGAAAGACTATATCTTGCAACGAGCCAATTGTTACCGCCATTATCATGATCGAACTAACACAAGCCACGAGATTATAAATACGAGCGGAAAAAGGAAGATAGCTTCAAAAAGAAAAAGGAAACAAGAAAAAAGCAAATCAGAGCGGAAAGAAAAGAAAGGGAAGATGAAGTTAAATCTCCAAGAATATCGCAGACGATTCTCTCTGAACCGACAAAAGACAACTATAAAAGAAAGATTACTTGTTAACTGTAAACATAACGTTTACCTAGTGAAAGCGCATAGAATTCTTTTCTCTCATACAAACACTTGTAAACGCTTTTTTAAACAACGATTATTAATTAAAAAACTATTTTCGGGTCTTTGTTTTGTGTGTCTACTTAGAGAATTTCGGATCCCTAAAAGTAAACTCTAGAAATTTCAATTGTGCGAGTTTCGACTTCCACAGTTAAGCCCCATCAGTGGGGAATTAGAGATTTTCTTACACCTAAAACTCACTGATAGAGAGATCTGAAGAGATGACAACCAATGGAGAAAGAACGGAGAAAATCGCTAACAGGAAAACACCGGCGCAACTAATGCCACTTTGACTGATGTGAAGGAGAATATCACTATGTTGATCCAAAAACTCACAAGATAAAGACAAGGTGAACATGACATTTACCAAATAGATGTAAACGCTTAGGACGGAGAGTCGAGCCCGAACTACACGTGCAGGAATCATGTGACAAGCTGACCAAAGGAGACTCGATTTCTCGACAATGAACAGCTCAATAAGAATTCTTGGAGAATGACCATCTGTGCATCCTTCTGGCGGGAAGACGCTGCCCAAAAATCGGATCTGAGAGCATCCCAGTAACTTCAGAGAAGGATCAAGAGCATGAAAACTTGGCTTGGAACAAACCAGAAAACTTACACAGTAAGAAGAAAACCTTATGTGGGTTCAACAAGAGGAACAAGCCAAGGAGGAAAGAAGAATGAGCTGTTTGAATGAAGATGATCTCGACGAGCGTCAAGCTTGCTTAGCACGAGCCACCTCAGATATGAAAACCATGCGATCCCGAGTTCATAAGGTAACCAGCGCAACACCAGAGATTGATCATGTTTTTGAGGACACGGAGAAGACACCATTCACAGCTCAAATCACCTAGGCGAAAGTCTCTAACCCATGAAAGATCAAAACTCCATTTTCTAAGGATTGACCGATCCAAAAACTCACATAACTTGTCTTCCGCATTGCAATTGGCCAGGAAAATCTAAAGGATAGGGATAAGGATGATGGTTTTCCTCTTGTTCGCGGCACACTTAAATAAGCAGCACTTGAGCGGTTCTCGAGACTCGAGCGGAATGTACGGCTCCAAAGGAATAAAACTTTATCCTAATCAACCGACTTTATCGAGACAAATTTTGTCTATAGTAATAGAATATAGAATAGAAGTTTTTTTTTATTATTTATAAAAATTAGTATTTCATCAAAATGGAAATAAAAATAAATAAAACTACAAAAAGTTACTACTATTATACTATTAATTAATAATGATATATATTCCATCAAAAATTTCTAACAAGTCTCCTTATCTTTCCTTAGGCAATATTCAATGTCTATAGATCATGAAATTTCTGATGTCGACTTATGGCCCTTGTCGCATGGGCGAGCATAAAGCTTACAAGACTTCATGGGAAGATTCAAGAAAATTGTATCAAAGGTAGAAGGTCTAAGGGACAAAGCTGCACCCAGTGTGCTAAGAAAAGCATTGTGGTTCGAATAAGATTTCAGAAAATAAATATCGCTGAACAGACCCCAAACCATTCAAGACACTATGCACAAAGCCTCCGACTTCATAATCAACAGGGAAGAGATGAAAATTCTATCGCAGAAGTACTTCTTAGAAAAACCTTAGAGCAAAAACTTACCTTTGGCTCCGAGCCCACCAAGCAGTAGGAGAATTTCCCTTAGCAGTGATACACACACCACGAAGGACATGAATTCGGCGGAGCGCACAATTACCAAGTGGAGCTGATTTCACACGTTTTGGTCATGGGAAAATGGGGCATTTCTTGTTGATTTTAAAAAGAGGTAAGATATGGTTCAAAAGTCTTTAGGCTTTGTCATCTTTAAGAACTTGTAGCAAAACCAAAATGGGTTTGGTCTTTTCTTCCTTCTCAAAGGTTTCATGATCTTGAATTGAACTAAGGGCATCTACAACTCACCTCTATTTTTGCCTCTAAACTTTATTTTAGAGAAAACAATTTCTCCAACACACTTCTATTTTAATCTCTATAATAGAGATTGCTATTTTTTCTCTATATTTAGAGAATGTCTTTTTTTCCTCTATAATTGAGGTGAACTTTTTAATTTGTAAAATAGTTCATAAACACTTAACCTTTTTATTTAAGACTAAACAAAATAAAATTTAAGATTTTTAATAACTCATAATATTAAAATTATAAAAATTATAAATAATACTATTATATTTTATATATTTAAAATCAAATACTTTAAAAATAATAATTATGTTTGCGGGAGATCAATGAATCATTTGTGAAAATACATCATTATTGATGATTAAACAAAATTTATAATGTTTTATATTTTATATGTGATATGTGTAATTTAATTTTTTTATATATTTTACTAAAGAAAATAAAAATAACATAAATGGGTTAAAATGTAACTTTAATAAAGTAGATGTACTAATATTAAAATATAAAAAGAATCTGAAAAAGAATATTTTCTTTTAGAGAAAAAAAATAAAGGAATACATTGGATAAGAATCCACCTCTATTTTAGAGTTCCTTTATTTTAGAGGCAAATATGAAGAAATACATTGGAGATGAACTTTGTGCAATGGCTAACTTCTTGGTCCTTCATCTTGTGATAGTGGCGACCGGTATTTGCAAATTATCCTTGGATACAAACTTCTCACCCTCAGCGACATCCTTATCTTCCTCGTCCATTAGCTCCTAGTCCTCAGCCATGATCTTTTATCCCTCGGTAATTGACTAATATGCCTCGGATAAAAGCTCAAGTTCAAGTGTTTTATCAATGATCATATCATCTCCTCCCACTTGAAAAGGATTTGACCTACCATCTGGAGAAAAATTTGTACTTACGATGCAAGTCAACTTAATATTCATTGTCATTGATCTGTTTGATGATCTTAAATGGTCCATAAACTATTGCCATGAGCTTGATTTCCTTTCAGCTGGATAGCTCTCTTTCCTTAAGTGAACCAAAATCTCCTGCTTGAAACACCTTATTTTCTTGGCCCTTGTTAGCTTGTTTTGCATATAGCTTGGTCATGGCTTCAATATTTCTCCTAGCATCTTCATGCATTTGCTTCACCATATATGGCTTCTTCGTTTCATCTGTTCTTTCCTTTTCACTCAAAGGTAAAGACATCAAATCCAAAGGACACAATGGATGAAAGCCATAAATACGTTCAAATGGAGAGTACTTTGAGTCCAAATGAACACCATGGTTATATATAAAATCTACATGAAGCAAACATTCTTTCCAAGTCCTAAGGTTCTTCTTAATCAAAGATCTAATTAAGGTTACTAAGGTTCTATTAACTACTCCAGTTTAACAATAGATTGTGGATGACAAATAGTTGAGGACAAGAGTTTTTTTCCATGCTTCGACCTCTAACATCCTCAATCCTCAATAGGATTGTTGGGATGCACCATAACCGAGTTGGGGGAACAAATCATGAAGAAGAATCGTAGAAACTCGTCCATGGGGAAGAAACATTATTTTGTGAATTAACTTAAATTAATTCAGTAAATAATAGGGATTTTAGACATTTCAAAGTCTCCTGTTGCCAGACTGAAAATGGCATAAGGACTATATAAGGGGGTGGGTATCTTTGAGTGACCGAGCAGCCTAGGAACTTGACAATGGATAGACCGTGGGCAGGTTATACTCACCCAAACTCGGATAGACCGAGTATAATAAGGTAGGAAGGATTAAGATCGGATCAAGGAGGAAATCGGCTGGAAAGGGAATCCAAATATATAAGTTCGTGTTGGAATCAAAGGATTGATTCATCCGGTTAAGTTCAAGTGAAAGACTTAGACAAAATCAACAAAGGGAGTAAGTTGTCGAGATAATCAGCTTGAATCAGCTGAATCATCAAGCTAAACCAGCTGGATAAGCTCGATAAGCAGTTTGGTAGCTCAGGTTAGTACTTGGAAGTGTGGTGAGAAGTATTTTCAGGTAGATCATCAGTAAGGCAGCTAGCCGTACTATGTAATCGTCAGTTTGAGCGGTTCGGCGGTTACCCCCGAAACGGTGCGAGTGACAAATCGCAAAGGTTCGGCCTAGAATTTGACTAGCTGGAGGGAATATGTTTCTGTTCGCAGAAAACCCTTCAAACTGCCTTATAAATTTTAATGGATGGGCCAAATTTGGAAATCACGCACAAAATGGGAAAAGTCCCAGAAAGTTATCAGGTCTGAGAATATTGAGAAGGAAAGAACGATTTAAGGTAATTGTCAAGAGCAGGCTAGTCGGAAGGCGAGGCTTGATCGAGGCGATAGTTGGATCGACGAGGAACGACCACCCTAAATTCAGCGGTTGGTTATCACTAAACCGCCAGGCAACAGTGAGTGTGATTCGGGACTAGACTAGGACATAATCGGATTGGATGATTGATTCTGATTAAACCGATTATACCTAGAGTCTGACTATTCAATACTCTGCTTAACATAGATCAGACGGCTAAGTCCATGATAAAGGCATCACATAGGGGCGGGTGGCTTGGGTAATGGTATGATTCTGCCAACCTCGACCAGTCTGAAGGCGATTGCCTTAATCCGTATTTAATCAGAAAATCGTAAGTATCTTATCTTATCCATGTTGCATGATCTGCATTTCATTCATTCATGCATATAAGTGGCTAGAGTAAGCATTCACTAAGTAATTGTCGAGTTACTTACCCCTCTTTGCCATTTCAGGAAAGGATTGTGATCGGGGTAAGGATTGTACCTAAGCGATGGATTGACGGCCGAATGAAGATGGGCGGTGTGAAGACTGGGTAGTGTTAGGATCGTTTTAAACTATGTAAGCCTACGGGAAAATAATTACATGTTTTAGAATCCTAAAGTTATTAAATAAAAACACAGTACTCTTATGTTTCATAACGACTCTAAGTATCTCCGCATATTGACTCTAGAGTGTTGAATCACAGAATAAGCACCAAAATGACTAAGTATGGAATTAAGACTTAAAAACTGAACTATTTGCCCGAAATACTTAGTTGATCGATATTAGACAATCCCTTCGGACTTTGTATCCGGGATAAGGTGTTTCAAGTTGGTTTTAGAGCGGAGTTGTTTCTAGGACATTTTAGATACTGGGTAGGGACACACTACTCATCGGGCGCCAAATCTCGCAGGTTAAGGTATTATCAGATGATTATTGGAACTGTTATGGGTAAGAGGGATGATGTTGTTGGCACAAATGCCAAGAAAAAGGTTGATCCAAAGTCTACAAAGGATCCGAATGCGAAATATAAGACTACAAAGTCGCCAAGTCTCAAAAATGCACAAGAGAAAATGGGGAAAAGTCTAATTCGAACCAAAATACTGGAGCAATAATTGAACCAGTGACGAGGAGCCTTTTACCCCTGTCATAACTGCAATCCCGATTCTTGAGTTAAACAGAGGAACAGGTAGGAATACTGAGATTCCCCAGGAGAAAGGAAGCTTAAGGAAAAAGGCGGCGTAATCGACCGCAAACAACCAAGATTATCCTAAGGGAAGGGGCGGGGGATCAGGAACAACACATTGACCAGTCTATGCCTCCCACTAACCAGGAGATCTGGAATGCGGTCAAAATAATGATGGGACTCTACTGACAAAGTCCCTTCCGAAGGCTCCGGTTACTGAGGAGTAAAAAAGAGAACCAGATGTCATGATTATTAATGAATCACCCAAAACTCCCAAGAAGAAGGTTGGATACTTGAGTATCCTGGAGCACATTGTTAAGTTGAAAACGGGAAGTTTTGTTTATTTTTAAAAATAGTGTTTGTTTATATATATTTTCAATATTTACTAAATATAATTAAATTTATAGGTTTTGACATTGTAAATGCATGGTTATCCAAATAAAAATTTGTGTTATGTAACTTATTTGTTTTGGGATAAATTTGCATGTTATGTTTAATAGTACCAATATTTGATAAAGTTATAGTTAATATTTTTGCAAACCTTATTTTCTCATTTATTCTCTATGAATTTGAACATAATTGATTTTTAACTTAATGTCTTTTAGCTAGTTGTCAGTAAAGCGTATGATCGTATTGTATGGTCTTTTTGGAGGGGGTTATGAAAAAGAAAGGTTTTTGTGAGAAATGGGTTAGATGGATAATGGCATGTGTTACATCGGTCTCTTTCTCTGTTCTAATCAATGGTAACCAGTATGGTCATTTCTCGGCTACGCGGGGCATCCGACAAGGTGACCCACTTTCTCCTTATCTATTTATTCTTTGTGCGGATGTCTTAAGTTCTGATAGGCTTCTAAGTTTTACCCTATTCTAAACTGCAAGTGAACAGCAATGTCAAAGTAGTATATAGGGCTATCGAATCCACAGGGACACTTGGTCTCAATAGAAACAGAAACGTAGAGATTAAACTAGAAATAAGCAGATGGTGAAGTAAATAAATTGCGAAGCAAGAAAGTAAACAGTAGCAGAGATTAACGGTTGAGAAGCAATAAACTAAAAGCGTCAAGCCTAGGGTATTCTCAGGAAATCAGACAAGCAGACAGTTCATTCAGCAAGGATCTAATTAAGCACAGTTCTAGAACTCAAAACACAGATATAGAATTAACCAAATTCCTTTGCGATAATTCTCTAAGCCTAAGTGCAGCAAACCAAACTTTCGTTTGCGAGAACTAACAGATTAAACTAGCATTAATCCCAAGTTTGATATGTTCACAATTATCCTAAACCAAACTTCCGTTTGCGCAAAGTTTAATTTCCCAATTTAATTAGTTCAGATTCCTAAACCCCACTTTCGTGACGTATTTAGCAACCTAAGATCTAGATTCTAATTGATCAGGTTAGAACTAGCTTTAAGCACAATTAAATTGAAGAACAGATATAGTTATGAATCCTTAACTGAATTTGAACAAGTCTAGCAAGTCATGAAATCCTATGTGAGAAACCCTAAACTCAACTATGGATCTACTCAGACATGATTAATGAAAACATAATCAAAGAAATAATAGATTGCATATAAGAAATTAAATAGATAAAGGGGTTCGAAATCTTCTCCAAAATAAGTGAATACAGGAAATAGATCAGCCCCAAAAGCTCTAGAAATCTCTTAGCTATTAGTATCAAAGCGTAATGTAAAGCGTCGGTAAAATAAACACCAAAAACTAGTATATATAGGCATAATCTCGGATGGGGCTTCTGTGTAAATACTGGAACTATTCTGGGCCTCTTTGCAAATCTTCATAACTTGTTAAACCGACGCGTACGGCCCATCTCGCTAGTGTGTCGACCGATGCACAATGTGTGTCGGTCGATGCATGATCAATAAATCGGACAGTGAGTAAATCTCTCGGCCAAAACGTCCCAAAAGTCCCAAAATGCTCCAAATATCTCCAATTAGCTCCAAACCTGATTAAACCTGTAAAAGACTCTAAACAAAGACAAAAGACACTAAAACACAACTATATCATGGTCTAAAATGGGTAAAAACCATGATATATCAACTCCCCCACACTTAGCCTTTGCTTGCCCTCAAGCAAAACATAGAACTAAAACATGGTGAAGAGGTTTGAAAACTCTTCAGAAACTCATTTCATCCTAGAAGCTACAATACTCAGATTCCCCTTAGTAAACCACTGCAAGAATCAATCACAGGATATCAAGACCACAATGTACTTCCCCCACACTTAGCAACTGTCCTAGGTAAACTCCACAATCACATTCAAGCATTCAAATTCTCCCTACTGACTTCTGCAAGTATTTAAGTGCGGTCTCACCTAAGGAGTATCGATCAAAGGGCACATGGATTCTTACCTTATCAGCTCTAGATCACCATACTATCTTTCTCTAGTCCCTTTCTTCTCTTTCCCTTCTTTAACAACTGATTTTTCCCCACTGGGTATCATTTTATTTTTTTTATCAGTGTTCTTCCCGTTATGGGGTGTACTTTGGACACATTCCATGGTACACAGGATATGAGAGTTTCAGCTACCATTCCCATGACCACTTCGGAGTTACTAACTCATCCTCAGTTTATTATCTTTTTTTTTTTTTACTTTACAGAAGGGGAGAAGGGAACTAAATAGGACAGGTTTACAGGCTGTGTCAGAACTAACAAGGGAATCCGACACAAAGTATACCAAGCCCTTAGGTGAGAAATCTAAGTCAGTATTAAGGTTGAAGTCAGTAAAAGGATCCTCTGATACCTGAAGTGATGTGGGTGTTCCCAGTAGGTTGATCTGTGATGGGGTTTTCTAATAGTCATAGATAGATCCTGCAACTTCATCCCAATGGTTACTTAAGTTCCTGCAAGTCTTGTAAATCTTCTCAGAAAATCATAGTTTCTTACTTAAACAATTTTGACTCAATAAAACAAAAAATTTTGGAAAACGGACTGACTCTTAAGAAAACAGAAAACAAAAGTCAGTAGCACCTCCCCCACACTTAAGACACACTGTCCCCAGTAGTGTCCAACGAAGGATCGGTAAAAAGAAAATAAAAATTGAAAAGGTGAAATTATGTCTGCCGGGTTACCTCTGTCGCTGAGCATCGATCGTTGCACTAAGTGCATCGACCGTTACTTGGCGATTTTCGTGTATAGTCGATCGTTGCTCAGGACCGCAACGATCGCTGCAATGCGATTCCTTTCGTGTTGTGACGATCGACACAGAAGTGCGTCGATCGTTGCACTGCGATTTAACCGAGACCTGCAAACATAAACTCACCAGAAACAAAAACAAACGTAAAATCCCAACAAAAACACCAAAAATTAAGTAGAAAAACACCAGTACCTAATGGTGGGTTACCTCCCACCCAGCGCTTGTTTAAGGTCAATAGCTTGACCGGACGGATGGGAATTTTCAAGTACCAGGAGGTCTAGACAGAGACTTTTTATGTCTCTGTTCAAGTCTCCTCATCCAAGGTGGTGAGTAGGCTGTTGCGGAATGCTCATGTCCAAGAAAAGATGGAGTGAAATGTGCTCCAGGATCTATAACCATGGTATGATCAGGCTGCTCAAAATCTGCGTCCCTTATGGTGAATGTCTGCCCATCTATCAGTGGCTTTCGCAGCTTATCCATCTCATAGTGCATTGGTTCATCTCCCAGATGGAGGTCTATCAAGCTGTTCCTAACATCAATCAACGCTCCTGCTGTAGCCAAAAAGGGTCTCCCAAGCAATAATGCTTCATCCGGATCACAGTCATATTTCAGCACAAGGAAGTCCGTTGGAACTAAGTAGTTTCCAACTCTCACCGGAATGTCCATAAGGAGTCCTTCAGGAACTCGTATGGACTGATCAGCTAGGACAAGAGAAGTCCTAGTAGGAGTAAAATCCAGCATACCCAGCTTTTCTGCCACAGAGTAAGGCATCAAACTTCCAGCAGCTCCTAAATCACACAGAGAGCGTCTAAAACTATCCTCAAAGATAGAACAATCCAGCACAAAGACTCCAGGATCAGATAGCTTCTTCGGGACCTTGGTTAGCAGAACATCACTGATATGCTGAGGAACTATTATCACCCAGTCTTTCAGATCATCATCCAGGGGCAACATCTTGTTCAGGTACCTTTGCACACATGGATGATAAGGTGGATCATCAGAAGTTGGAATTTCTTCCAATTCTTCACCAATACCTTCTAATTTCTTCAGCTCTTCAATCTCTTGCCTAATCACTTCAGACACTGAGGAGTGTTGTCTAAAGATCTGCTCGTAGATCTCCTGTTGAGAAATCTCAGAGGCTCCATTGAATAGGCGATCAAGCTCCAAATCATCATTTATGCTATTATCATCCGAAGGTTCTGTCTGTTCACGCCCTGCAACGACCGACACTAAGGGTGTGTCGATCGTTGCCATCCCGACGGGTGTATCGATCAGCACAGATGTTGCATCGATCGACGCACTGCAGCAGATTTCACCCGAGAGTTTTTCACAAATATCCGAAAATTCCTGTTCTGTCACCAACTCAGCTGTACTTAGCTCAAATCTTTCACCTAGGTGAGATCCATCATTAATGCACACAGACCAGGCCTTAACATGAGTGTCTGCCACTCCTTTTCCCTTCAGTGAGCTGGACATCTGGTTTACCTGAGTGTCCAACTGCTTCATGTGAGTGCTCAGAGGCTCAAATTTCCCATTGAGGTCTTCATAGACAGCGTCCAACTTCTTGTTGCAGTCCACAGAAATCTTGGTCTGACTCTCAATCAGCTGTTCCATCATAGCCTCTATTTTGCTCTCATGGGCTGTAGGCGCAGGAGGAGTCTGATAGGATGTAGATCCATAGGTTCTCTGAGTACCTTGTCCATAGGTCTTCTGAAAACCACCAGTCTGTCCACCATTGGAGAATCTGTTCCCCTGTTGATTACCAAATCTATTACCTTGGAAACCAGAACCTCCTATGAAATTCACATCTTCTTCCTGAGTTTCCTCCTCAGCCTGAATCACCTCTACATCTTGGGCAAAGTGGACAGATTTCTTACTTGTCAGGAGATTGTAGACTGTGTCCAATCTGGATCTTATATTAGCTATATCAGAATTCTCTACAGTTCCACCAGATTTCTTCCTCCTTTCATCCATTGTCTTGCAACTGTTGCTGCCAATCAGGTTCTCAATCAACTGCTTAGCTTGTGTAGGAGTCCTGGTGTTGAAATTAGCATTACTGGAATTATCCAGCGCAGTCTGATAAGGGAGATCTATGCCTCTGAAGAAAATACCAATCAGCTGTACTTCTGTGAATCCATGGTGTGGACAGTCACGCTGATACTGCTTAAATCTCATCCAGGCAGTCTTCAAGGGCTCCACAACTCCTTGGGAGAAAGTGAGTATGTCCTGTCTGGACTGATCCGAGCGCGCATCATCATAAAAATGACGCAGGAACTCACTCTTTAAGGCTGCCCAAGTAGTATACTGACCAGGTGCCAGTTGTCTCAGCCATGCACTAGCGTCTCCAGCAAGACTGTGCGGAAATAGCTTAAGGAACAGATAGTCCGGGCATACTCCTTCATACTTCATGCCAGTGACTATGTCTTCAAACTTGTCAATGTGATCCATAGGCTGCTCTGCTTGAAGACCATGAAAAGCAATCTGTCTCATCAGCTGGTAGTAAATGGTCTTTACCTCAAAATCATTCCTCTCAAAAGCAGGAAGCACTAGAGCTGCTCGGTTTGCATGAAACTCATCAGGTCTGTTGTAATCAGCTAGTGTCCTCTCATGAACCACCATCTCTCTACCTTGGGCCTGTCCTTGACCCTGGTTTCGGTTCAGCTCCTGTTGCTGTTGCTCAGGAGGATCAGGGATGACATTCCCTTCAGCATCAACCCGATGCCCAGCAGCATTGTACGGGTTGTCATCTTGGTCCCTCAGGGTACCTTCAGCATCTGGTATCAAGATCAAATGTTCTCGTACCATTCTCTCTCTCTTTTCTCTTCTGTTAGTCCTTTCTAGACGTCCAAGTTCCTCTAGTCCGAGATTAAGCAAGCTCGAGTTCGGATTACTTCGAGTTTTCTGCGTTGGCATAAACTGTCTGTAATCGTCCATCAACGATCGATGCTATCAGTGCAACGATCGATTCAATTCTCAGAATCGCCTAGTGACGATCGACGCAAGGGATGCAACGATCGACGCAAGGCGAAATTCGTACCTGCGACAGAGAGAAATCAGAGAAAAAGTTAGCAAAATCAAAAAATAAAAACGAAAAAGAACAAAAACAAAAAGAAAAATTTCTAGCAAAAACCCTAAGTTCGGTCCTATCGAAGACTCAAAGAGTCCCCGGCAAAGGCGCCAAAAACTTGATAGGCTTCTAAGTTTTACCCTATTCTAAACTGCAAGTGAACAGCAATGTCAAAGTAGTATATAGGGCTATCGAATCCACAGGGACACTTGGTCTCAATAGAAACAGAAACGTAGAGATTAAACTAGAAATAAGCAGATGGTGAAGTAAATAAATTGCGAAGCAAGAAAGTAAACAGTAGCAGAGATTAACGGTTGAGAAGCAATAAACTAAAAGCGTCAAGCCTAGGGTATTCTCAGGAAATCAGACAAGCAGACAGTTCATTCAGCAAGGATCTAATTAAGCACAGTTCTAGAACTCAAAACACAGATATAGAATTAACCAAATTCCTTTGCGATAATTCTCTAAGCCTAAGTGCAGCAAACCAAACTTTCGTTTGCGAGAACTAACAGATTAAACTAGCATTAATCCCAAGTTTGATATGTTCACAATTATCCTAAACCAAACTTCCGTTTGCGCAAAGTTTAATTGCCCAATTTAATTAGTTCAGATTCCTAAACCCCACTTCCGTGACGTATTTAGCAACCTAAGATCTAGATTCTAATTGATCAGGTTAGAACTAGCTTTAAGCACAATTAAATTGAAGAACAGATATAGTTATGAATCCTTAACTGAATTTGAACAAGTCTAGCAAGTCATGAAATCCTATGTGAGAAACCCTAAACTCAACTATGGATCTACTCAGACATGATTAATGAAAACATAATCAAAGAAATAATAGATTGCATATAAGAAATTAAATAGATAAAGGGGTTCGAAATCTTCTCCAAAATAAGTGAATACATGAAATAGATCAGCCCCAAAAGCTCTAGAAATCTCTTAGCTATTAGTATCAAAGCGTAATGTAAAGCGTCGGTGAAATAAACACCAAAAACTAGTATATATAGGCATAATCTCGGATGGGGCTTCTGTGTAAATACTGGAACTATTCTGGGCCTCTTTGCAAATCTTCATAACTTGTTAAACCGACGCGTACGGCCCATCTCGCTAGTGTGTCGACCGATGCACAATGTGTGTCGGTCGATGCATGATCAATAAATCGGACAGTGAGTAAATCTCTCGGCCAAAACGTCCCAAAAGTCCCAAAATGCTCCAAATATCTCCAATTAGCTCCAAACCTGATTAAACCTGTAAAAGACTCTAAACAAAGACAAAAGACACTAAAACACAACTATATCATGGTCTAAAATGGGTAAAAACCATGATATATCAAGTTCCATGATGAAACAAGCTGAGTGTAACCATACTATCCAACCCCTGCGGCTAAGTGTAAGAGGACCTGTAGTATCCCCCAACCGGCCTAAGGAAGACGGGACGGGCCATGGGACCAGAAAAATGAACGGGAAGTCCGGAGAGACAAACCAAATTGTCCCATAGGCGTTTCAAGGCTGAGATTCAGCTAGAAGGAGCTCAGTCAAGTGTAAGAGTGAAGAAGTCAGCTCAGCTGAGCTGAACACTCCAGCTGGTCAGCTAGGTCAGCTGGCAACCAGCTCAACTCAGCTGGCCCAATTGTTAAGCTCACGGGTCAGCTGACACTAGCTGACCAGGCGGTTACCAGCGAATGGTCACCATGGCAAGTTGTGACCTTTCGGCCAACAACTTGTGACCATTCGCCCAAGGGAAGTTGGCGTCAAGGAAAGCCTATAAATAGGCCATTCCTTGGCCATTTTGCGCACGCATACACAAGGGAAACAAACACAAAATTCTCCAAAGGCACAAGGCCAAAAATCGAGAGTTTTAGAGAGAGAGAGAGAAGTCGGAATCTTCAAGAGAAGGCCGGCGGTTTTAAGAGAAGATTCAGTGGTGGTTTAAGCGCAAGGAAGGGAGTGAAAGATGGCTGGAGAGGCATCAACTACCCATGGCAAGACCACGACTGCATCCAAGGTTAGAACCGGTCCATACTCTTCTCGGCCTTAGACAAACCTAGCGGCCTAAGGCTGGTTGCGCTATGACCGGATTACTCCTTCTCTCCTCTATCTTATAAGCGCTTGATCCTTAATACATGACCAGCCTTAAAGCCTTGGTCATGGAACGGTTGTCAAGCGGACGCTAGTAAGGCCGAGCGCATGCATGGCCTAAGGGTCGATGTCGTCTCGAGCGGTTTAACGGCACGTCAAACGGACGGTGACCGAGAACCGAGAGACCAAGACATGACCGGTCAGTATGCGTAAGAACAAGGAGAGTTCATCGGGCCTTAAGGCGTAACCGCTCGTCAACCGGTCGCATATGGTGTATGCGCATCGCGGTCCGTCTATGGACGGTCGCGTAAGGATCGTGGCCGTGATCGCTAGTACTGACACAAGGACCGATCGCAACCGTCCGCGGAACGATCGCATCCGTTCGTGCAAACAGTTGCATCCGTTCGCAGATTGCTGATATATCATGGTTTTTACCCAGTTTAGACCATGATATGGTTGTGTTTTTAGTGTCTTTTGTCTTTGTTTAGAGTCTTTTACAGGTTTAATCAAGTTTGGAGCTAATTGGAGATATTTGGAGCATTTTGGGACTTTTGGGACGTTTTGGCCGAGAGATTTACTCACTGTCCGATTTATTGATCATGCATCGACCGACACACATTGTGCATCGGTCGACACACTAGCGAGATGGGCCGTACGCGTCGGTTTAACAAGTTATGAAGATTTGCAAAGAGGCCCAGAATAGTTCCAGTATTTACACAGAAGCCCCATCCGAGATTATGCCTATATATACTAGTTTTTGGTGTTTATTTTACCTACGCTTTACATTACGCTTTGATACTAATAGCTAAGAGATTTCTAGAGCTTTTGGGGGCTGATCTATTTCCTGTATTCACTTATTTTGGAGAAGATTTCGAACCCCTTTATCTATTTAATTTCTTATATGCAATCTATTATTTCTTTGATTATGTTTTCATTAATCATGTCTGAGTAGATCCATAGTTGAGTTTAGGGTTTCTCACATAGGATTTCATGACTTGCTAGACTTGTTCAATTTCAGTTAAGGATTCAAACTATATATGTTCTTCAATTTAATTGTGCTTAAAGCTAGTTCTAACCTGATCAATTAGAATCTAGATCTTAGGTTGCTAAATACGTCACGGAAGTGGGGTTTAGGAATCTGAACTAATTAAATTGGGCAATTAAACTTTGCGCAAACGGAAGTTTGGTTTAGGATAATTGTGAACATATCAAACTTGGGATTAATGCTAGTTTAATCTGTTAGTTCTCGCAAACAAAAGTTTGGTTTGCTGCACTTAGGCTTAGAGAATTATCGCAAAGGAATTTGGTTAATTCTATATCTGTGTTTTGAGTTCTAGAACTGTGCTTAATTAGATCCTTGCTGAATGAACTGTCTGCTTGTCTGATTTCCTGAGAATACCCTAGGCTTGACGCTTTTAGTTTATTGCTTCTCAACCGTTAATCTCTGCTACTGTTTACTTTCTTGCTTCGCAATTTATTTACTTCACCATCTGCTTATTTCTAGTTTAATCTCTACGTTTCTGTTTCTATTGAGACCAAGTGTCCCTGTGGATTCGATAGCCCTATATACTACTTTGACATTGTTGTTCACTTGCAGTTTAGAATAGGGTAAAACTTAGAAGCCTATCAAGTTTTTGGCGCCGTTGCCGGGGACTCTTTGAGTCTTCGATAGGACCGAACTTAGGGTTTTTGCTAGAAATTTTTCTTTTTGTTTTTGTTCTTTTTCGTTTTTTTTTATTTTTTGATTTTGCTAACTTTTTCTCTGATTTCTCTCTGTCGCAGGTACGAATTTCGCCTTGCGTCGATCGTTGCATACCTTGCGTCGATCGTCACTAGGCGATTCTGAGAATTGAATCGATCGTTGCACTGATAGCATCGATCGTTGATGGACGATTACAGACAGTTTATGCCAACGCAGAAAACTCGAAGTAATCCGAACTCGAGCTTGCTTAATCTCGGACTAGAGGAACTTGGACGTCTAGAAAGGACTAACAGAAGAGAAAGAAGAGAGAGAATGGTACGAGAACGTTTGATCTTGATACCAGATGCTGAAGGTACCCTAAGGGACCAAGATGACAACCCATACAATGCTGCTGGGCATCGGGTTGATGCTGAAGGGAATGTCATCCCTGATCCTCCTGAGCAACAGCAACAGGAGCTGAACCGAAACCAGGGTCAAGGACAGGCCCAAGGTAGAGAGATGGTGGTTCATGAGAGGACACTAGCTGATTACAACAGACCTGATGAGTTTCATGCAAACCGAGCAGCTCTAGTGCTTCCTTCTTTTGAGAGGAATGATTTTGAGGTAAAGACCATCTACTACCAGCTGATGAGACAGATTGCTTTTCATGGTCTTCAAGCAGAGCAGCCTATGGATCACATTGACAAGTTTGAAGACATAGTCACTGGCATGAAGTATGAAGGAGTATGCCCGGACTATCTGTTCCTTAAGCTATTTCCGCACAGTCTTGCTGGAGACGCTAGTGCATGGCTGAGACAACTGGCACCTGGTCAGTATACTACTTGGGCAGCCTTAAAGAGTGAGTTCTTGCGTCACTTTTATGATGATGCGCGCTCGGATCAGTCCAGACAGGACATACTCACCTTTTCCCAAGGAGCTGTGGAGCCCTTGAAGACTGCCTGGATGAGATTTAAGCAGTATCAGCGTGACTGTCCACACCATGGATTCACAGAAGTACAGCTGATTGGTATTTTCTTCAGAGGCATAGATCTCCCTTATCAGACTGCGCTGGATAATTCCAGTAATGCTAATTTTAACACCAGGACTCCTACACAAGCTAAGCAGTTGATTGAGAACCTGATTGGCAGCAACAGTTGCAAGACAATGGATGAAAGGAGGAAGAAATCTGGTGGAACTGTAGAGAATTCTGATATAGCTAATATAAGATCCAGATTGGACACAGTCTACAATCTCCTGACTAGTAAGAAATCTGTCCACTTTGCCCAAGATGTAGAGGTGATTCAGGCTGAGGAGGAAACTCAGGAAGAAGATGTGAATTTCATAGGAGGTTCTGGTTTCCAAGGTAATAGATTTGGTAATCAACAGGGGAACAGATTCTCCAATGGTGGACAGACTGGTGGTTTTCAGAAGACCTATGGACAAGGTACTCAGAGAACCTATGGATCTACATCCTATCAGACTCCTCCTGCGCCTACAGCCCATGAGAGCAAAATGGAGGCTATGATGGAACAGCTGATTGAGAGTCAGACCAAGATTTATGTGGACTGCAACAAGAAGTTGGACGCTGTCTATGAAGACCTCAATGGGAAATTTGAGTCTCTGAGCACTCACATGAAGCAGTTGGACACTCAGGTAAACCAGATGTCCAGCTCACTGAAGGGAAAAGGAGTGGCAGACACTCATGTTAAGGCCTGGTCTGTGTGCATTAATGATGGATCTCACCTAGGTGAAAGATTTGAGCTAAGTACAGCTGAGTTGGTGACAGAACAGGAATTTTCGGATATTTGTGAAAAACTCTCGGGTGAAATCTGCTGCAGTGCGTCGATCGATGCAACATCTGTGCCGATCGATACACCCGTCGGGATGGCAACGATCGATACACCCTTAGTGTCGGTCGTTGCAGGGCGTGAACAGACAGAACCTTCAGATGATAATAGCATAAATGATGATTTGGAGCTTGATCGCCTATTCAATGGAGCCTCTGAGATTTCTCAACAGGAGATCTACGAGCAGATCTTTAGACAACACTCCTCAGTGTCTGAAGTGATTAGGCAAGAGATTGAAGAGCTGAAGAAATTAGAAGGTATTGGTGAAGAATTGGAAGAAATTCCAACTTCTGATGATCCACCTTATCATCCATGTGTGCAAAGGTACCTGAACAAGATGTTGCCCCTGGATGATGATCTGAAAGACTGGGTGATAATAGTTCCTCAGCATATCAGTGATGTTCTGCTAACTAAGGTCCCGAAGAAGCTATCTGATCCTGGAGTCTTTGTGCTGGATTGTTCTATCTTTGAGGATAGTTTTAGACGCTCTCTGTGTGATTTAGGAGCTGCTGGAAGTTTGATGCCTTATTCTGTGGCAGAGAAGCTGGGTATGCTGGATTTTACTCCCACTAGGACTTCTCTTGTTCTAGCTGATCAGTCCATACGAGTTCCTGAAGGACTCCTTATGGACATTCCGGTGAGAGTTGGAAACTACTTAGTTCCAACGGACTTCCTTGTTCTGAAATATGACTGTGATCCGGATGAAGCATTATTGCTTGGGAGACCCTTTTTGGCTACAGCAGGAGCGTTGATTGATGTTAGGAACAGCCTGATAGACCTCCATCTGGGAGATGAACCACTGCACTATGAGATGGATAAGCTGCGAAAGCCACTGATAGATGGGCAGACATTCACCATAAGGGACGCAGATTTTGAGCAACCTGATCATACCATGGTTATAGATCCTGGAGCACATTTCACTCCATCTTTTCTTGGACATGAGCATTCCGCAACAGCCTACTCACCACCTTGGATGAGGAGACTTGAACAGAGACAGAAAAAGTCTCTGTCAAGACCTCCTGGTACTTGAAAATTCCCATCCGTCCGGTCAAGCTATTGACCTTAAACAAGCGCTGGGTGGGAGGCAACCCACCATTAGGTACTGGTGTTTTTCTACTTAATTTTTGGTGTTTTTGTTAGGATTTTACGTTTGTTTTTGTTTCTGGTGAGTTTATGTTTGCAGGTCTCGGTTAAATCGCAGTGCAACGATCGACGCACTTCTGTGTCGATCGTCACAACACGAAAGGAATCGCATTGCAGCGATCGTTGCGGTCCTGAGCAACGATCGACTATACACGAAAATCGCCAAGTAACGGTCGATGCACTTAGTGCAACGGTCGATGCTCAGCGACAGAGGTAACCCGACAGACATAATTTCACCTTTTCAATTTTTATTTTCTTTTTACCGATCCTTCGCTGGACACTACTGGGGACAGTGTGTTTTAAGTGTGGGGGAGGTGCTACTGACTTTTGTTTTCTGTTTTCTTAAGAGTCAGTCCGTTTTTCAAAAAATTTTGTTTTATTGAGTCAAAATTGTTTAAGTACGAAACTATGATTTTCTGAGAAGATTTACAAGACTTGCAGGAACTTAAGTAACCATTGGGATGAAGTTGCAGGATCTATCTATGACTATTAGAAAACCCCATCACAGATCAACCTACTGGGAACACCCACATCACTTCAGGTATCAGAGGATCCTTTTACTGACTTCAATTTAATACTGACTTAGATTTCTCACCTAAGGGCTTGGTATACTTTGTGTCGGATTCCCTTGTTAGTTCTGACACAGCCTGTAAACCTGTCCTATTTAGTTCCCTTCTCCCCTTCTGTAAAGTAAAAAAAAAAAAATATAATAAACTGAGGATGAGTTAGTAACTCCGAAGTGGTCATGGGAATAGTAGCAAACACTATTATCTCTCATGTGATCCATGGAATGTGTCCAAAGTACACCCCATAACGGGAAGAACACTGATAAAAAAAAATAAAATGATACCCAATGGGGAAAAATCAGTTGTTAAAGAAGGGAAAGAGAAGAAAGGGACTAGAGAAAGATAGTATGGTGGTCTAGAGCTGATAAGGTAAGAATCCATGTGCCCTTTGATCGATACTCCTTAGGTGAGACCGCACTTAAATACTTGCAGAAGTCAGTAGGGAGAATTTGAATGCTTGAATGTGATTGTGGAATTTACCTAGGACAGTTGCTAAGTGTGGGGGAAGTACATTGTGGTCTTGATATCCTGTGATTGATTCTTGCAGTGGTTTACTAAGGGGAATCTGAGTATTGTAGCTTCTAGGATGAAATGAGTTTCTGAAGAGTTTTCAAACCTCTTCACCATGTTTTAGTTCTATGTTTTGCTTGAGGGCAAGCAAAGGCTAAGTGTGGGGGAGTTGATATATCATGGTTTTTACCCAGTTTAGACCATGATATAGTTGTGTTTGTAGTGTCTTTTGTCTTTGTTTAGAGTCTTTTACAGGTTTAATCAAGTTTGGAGCTAATTGGAGATATTTGGAGCATTTTGGGACTTTTGGGACGTTTTGGCCGAGAGATTTACTCACTGTCCGATTTATTGATCATGCATCGACTGACACACATTGTGCATCGGTCGACACACTAGCGAGATGGGCCGTACGCGTCGGTTTAACAAGTTATGAAGATTTGCAAAGAGGCCCAGAATAGTTCCAGTATTTACACAGAAGCCCCATCCGAGATTATGCCTATATATACTAGTTTTTGGTGTTTATTTTACCTACGCTATACATTACGCTTTGATACTAATAGCTAAGAGATTTCTAGAGCTTTTGGGGGCTGATCTATTTCCTGTATTCACTTATTTTGGAGAAGATTTCGAACCCCTTTATCTATTTAATTTCTTATATGCAATCTATTATTTCTTTGATTATGTTTTCATTAATCATGTCTGAGTAGATCCATAGTTGAGTTTAGGGTTTCTCACATAGGATTTCATGACTTGCTAGACTTGTTCAATTTCAGTTAAGGATTCAAACTATATCTGTTCTTTAATTTAATTGTGCTTAAAGCTAGTTCTAACCTGATCAATTAGAATCTAGATCTTAGGTTGCTAAATACGTCACGGAAGTGGGGTTTAGGAATCTGAACTAATTAAATTGGGCAATTAAACTTTGCGCAAACGGAAGTTTGGTTTAGGATAATTGTGAACATATCAAACTTGGGATTAATGCTAGTTTAATCTGTTAGTTCTCGCAAACGAAAGTTTGGTTTGCTGCACTTAGGCTTAGAGAATTATCGCAAAGGAATTTGGTTAATTCTATATCTGTGTTTTGAGTTCTAGAACTGTGCTTAATTAGATCCTTGCTGAATGAACTGTCTGCTTGTCTGATTTCCTGAGAATACCCTAGGCTTGACGCTTTTAGTTTATTGCTTCTCAACCGTTAATCTCTGCTACTGTTTACTTTCTTGCTTCGCAATTTATTTACTTCACCATCTGCTTATTTCTAGTTTAATCTCTACGTTTCTGTTTCTATTGAGACCAAGCGTCCCTGTGGATTCGATAGCCCTATATACTACTTTGACATTGCTGTTCACTTGCAGTTTAGAATAGGGTAAAACTTAGAAGCCTATCAATTGCAAACCGATCATGGCCGATCACGTAATGAGTCCGGTACGACCACCGCGAACGTAAGGATCGTCGCTGTCCGGACAGTACGTCTGTGCCGATCATTCCACGCGACCGCAAGGTCAAGCGTGCGATCGCACGGTACGTCCGTCACGGACGTTCTTTACGACCATACGGTCACGCACACACGAACGCTTGGCCGACCGTAAACTTGACCGCGGACGATCGCACGTACCACCGCATACGTTCGTATGGCTTGAATGCGAACGCACGCCCATGTCCATGGGCCGAGTTGCGATCGCGGATTATTAAACGTGTATGGGACCAAAGTGACTTATGATTTAGAACTTAGAATGGATAGGTTTGCTTGTATAATATTGGTTCATGGTATCATATAGATGTTGAATTGCTAGGTTGCATTAAAACCGAATATAAATGATTATGGAAATCTCATAAACATGTTTTGGCTTTCAGGTGAATTGGCTTAGGCGCGGACTTAAGGACCCGGGTGACGAGTGGTGTTTTAGATAGACATTGTTAGGACCGAATACTTTAGCATAATGCAAACGAATTACATTTGTATTTGGTACCTTTGCTTATTTCATAAAAATGTTTATTTTGCCTTATATGAAATGCCGTAGTCTAATATGAATCGAATGGAATGAATAAATAAGATGGAAATTGTTTAAGTATGAAAATAACGGGCTTGAGGTTCACAAACGAACCTCAAGTTGAAATGGTTAAGTAGTGGCAAACCTTACCGGCCCTATGGCCGGGATAGGCCTTGTCAAGTTGGTATCAGAGCGGAGTTATTTCCTAGGCTTGGGTTAAGGGCTACACCACTTGTCCGGGGTTAGATTGTCCGCATAGAAATGTTAGACTTGTTTAGGACTTGAAGATTATATATATATATATATATATATTTATATATTGTCTTGTTGAATCTTCAGGTTGGAAAAAGCAAGTCCAAGAGGACAAAGGACGAGGAAGCGTCTGCGACCGGCCATGGCCCGAGAGTCCAGACCACCATTGTCCAACCAGGGTTAACCGGTCCTGAGGTTAACCCAACGGCCACTGGGCCCATTGCTACACCGTTTCCCGAGGGGATTAGGGTTGAAGAACCGAATGTCCAAACCGGGAACCACGAGCAGTTGGGTGAGTCTTCATCTCATGCGGTTCGAGATGAGACCGGCCATGAGATGGATGACGCCACAGGTAGTGGTGGCGGTGAGACTTTGACAGCAGTCCCGAACATCGGCAAGATGTGGACTATGTTGAAGGAAGTCATGGGCCAGCTCACGGTACTGAACCAGAACCTTTTTGGTCAGAAACCGACTGAGGGTGAGCCGCGGATCACAGTCCCTGAGACTACTGATCTGAGTGATGATGACCTGGACGTAGTATTGATAGAGTCACCGACCCCTAAAAAGGTCCGTAAGGTGGACTATCTCAACGTCCTAGGTCACATCACCAAGCTGGGCACAAAACACTTCAAGGGAAGTGCTGACCAGCTTGAGGCTGATGAATGGAGGTCACGGCTTGTCCGGAACTTCCGTTCCACCCGTTGCCCTGAAGACTACCGCAAGGACATTGCGATCCACTTCCTGGAAGGAGACGCACACAACTGGTGGCTGCCTGTTGACAGGCGCACCAAGGACCTCATCAAATCCTTTGCGGAGATTGAGGTAGAGTTCAACCGGAAGTACTTCCCGGCGGAGGCCAGGGATCGTATGGAAGGTTGATACTTGAGCTTGGTCCAGGGCCGCAGGTCGGTCCGCGAGTATGAGGCCGAGTTCGACCGTCTCAGAGGTTACGTGGGACGGGATGTTGAGGACGAGCCGGCTCAGGTGCGTCGCTTCCTTCGCGGCCTGTGAGTGGAGTTACATACCCATTGCTCGGTTTGTACCTACAACAGTGTTTCCGAGCTAGTCGAGAGGGCAGCTACGGTGGAAGCCAATATGGCTGAGGAGAACCGCGTTGGCTCAAAAGACAAGGTGTCCAGCCAACCCGGGAAAGACCTAAAGAGGAAGAGAGATCAGACGGCTGATGCTCCCTCCTCTGACCGCTACAGATGTGCTACATGTGGAAAACGACACTTAGGAAAGTGTTGGAAAGCCAATGTTGCATGCGCGAAGTGTGGCGGCAAAGACCATGAGTCAACATGCTGCCCACAGAACAAGGGGCGTGAAGAGGTGACCGAGAGATCAGTGACGTGCTACCACTGTGGCCAAGCTGGACACTACATCCGTGAGTATCCTAAGCGCCAATATGGGAAGCAAAAGGCGCCAGAAGTGAACAGGGGTCAGGGAGACCGCACGGCTATGGCCAAGGGTCAAACTGTGAAACCTCGGGTTTACGAACTGGTGAAGGACTCAGGCGAGGCCGGCTCCTACGATGCGATCACTTGTACGTTACTGGAACCCTGACCTTTCTTCAATTATATTAGAGCATTGCATACATATTGGGGAAAAAGCGGGATGCGCTTATACATTTGGGAAATGTGTAGGGACCGTTTTGATAGGCGGTGTAGAGAAATCGACCTTGTTTGATTCCGGGGCTACGCATAGCTTTGTGAGTCCCGGGATGATTGGAAAGGGCTTGTTCCAAAGTGAACAAGTGGCCGGCCAAGGCATTGTGAATGCCACCGGTGGGCAAGTAATGCCGATGCTTGGGTTAGTCTGTGATGTGCCCGTCTCTATTGTAGGCGTGAGCATGCCGGCTGATCTAGTAGTGGTCCAACTCAAACATCATGAAGTGATCTTGGTTATGGACTGGCTCGTCTAAAACCGAGCCACCATTGAATGTCACCGGGGAAGGGTGAAATTCGAGAAACCTGAGGGTAAGGTAGTGTTCCAAGGAATACGGCCAACCTCGGGAAGCTTGGTCGTCTCTGCTATCCAAGCGGAGAAGATGTTGGCTAAGGGATGTGAAGCATACTTGGCCACCATCACGATCAAGGAAGTCGGGCCAGAGGCTAAGATTGGGGAGATCCCAGTGGTTAAGGACTTTGAAGTCGTGTTTAGACCATTAGAGGGCTTACCGCCTGACCGGTCTGATCCGTTCGTCATTGAACTTTAAATAAACCCTTATCCAAGGCGCCTTATAGAATGGCCCCAGCCAAAATGGCTGAGTTGAAGAAGCAGCTGGAGGAGCTGCTGGACAAGGGCTTTATTAGGCCGAGCAATTCTCCTTGGGGGGCGCCTGTCTTATTCGTCAAGAGTAAGGACGGGAGCCTTCGCTTGTGCATAGACTACCGAGGCATCAACCGGGTCACTGTCAAGAACAAGTACCCATTGCCTCGGATAGACGAGTTGTTAGACCAACTCAAGGGTTCTACCGTATTCTCCAAGATCGACCTCGCTTCGGGATACCACCAAATCCCGATAGCACCAGAGGACATGAGGAAGACTGCGTTTAGGACTTGGTATGGACACTACGAGTTTGTAGTCATGCCGTTCGGTCTAACAAATGCACCGGCCGCGTTCATGAAGATGATGAACGGTGTCTTTCGGGAATGGCTAGACAGTTTTGTCATCATATTCATTGATGACATTCTTGTTTACTCCAAGAACCCTAAGGAACATCGGGAACATCTTAAGATCGTGCTGGAGAAGCTGCGGTAACAGAAGCTCTATGCCAAGCTAAGTAAATGTAGCTTCTGGCAAGAGCGGATTGGCTTCTTAGGACACATAGTGTCGGCGGAAGGAGTGGCGGTTGATCCGGAGAAGATCCGGTCAATTGAGAAATGGCCAAGGCCGAGAAATGCGACAGAAGTCCGAAGCTTTCTTGGTCTGGCCGGCTACTACAGACGTTTTGTCCACGGGTTCGCAAGTATGGCCAAGGCCATGACAAAGCTGACCGGAAAAAACGTGAAGTTTGTGTGGAATGGTTGCGGAGAAGAGTTTTACGTAACTCAAGGAGATGTTGACTAAGGCGCCAGTCGTGACTCAACCCCAAGATGATGTGCCTTACGTGGTATACACGGATGCGTCAATCAATGGGTTGGGATGTGTGTTGATGCAAGAAGGGAAAGTGATTGCATATGCTTCAAGGCAATTAAGGAAACATGAGGGGAACTATCCCACTCATGATCTTGAGATGGCCGCAGTAGTTTTTGCACTTAAGATCTGGAGATCTTATCTCTACGGAGCAAATGTGAAACTATTTACGGACCAAAAGAGCCTGAAGTATGTGTTCACCCAACCTGAGCTCAACCTGCATCAAAGAAGATGGATGGAACTAGTGGCCGATTACGATCTGGGCATTACTTACCATCCGGGAAAGGTCAACCTCGTGGCCGACGCCTTAAGTAGAAAGAGGACTGAGGTGGCTATTGAACGGGATGCAGAGACTTTGGTCGGAATGGTCCGTTTCTTGCGTCTCAATACATTGGCCGTAGGAGATGAGCCAGTTGGCTTAGGGGCAGCGGACCAAGCAGATATTCTGACTAAGGTCCGGCTTGCTCAGAAGGATGATGAGGAGTTGGTGAAGGCCGCTGAGAACGACCATACGGAATACCAAATCTCCAATAATGGGACGATTGTGGTAAATTGTCGGGTCTGTGTGCCAAACGTATGGGAACTGAAGGAAGTCATATTACGATAGGCTCATTAGTCTAAGTTCTCAATTCATCCTGGTCAAACCAAGATGTACCATGACCTCAAACGGTACTATCATTGGGTCGGGATGAAGCGTGATGTAGCTGACTGGGTGGCCAAGTGCCCGACCTGTCAGCTTATCAAGGCTGAACGCCAAGTCCCAAGTGGTTTGTTACAAAGTCTTCCCATTCTGGAATGGAAATGGGATAACATAGCTATGGACTTTGTGACGGGATTACCTAAGTCCCTTAACAGGCGAGATGCCATCTGGGTTGTGGTAGATAGACTCACGAAATCCGCCCACTTCTTGGCCATCAAGAAGACGGACGGAGTGGGGAAACTGGCTGAGTTATACATTGATGAGATCGTGAGACTTCATGGGATCCCATCAAGTATAGTTTCAGACAGGGACGGCCGGTTTACTTCTTACTTCTGGCAAGGCTTCCAAAAGGCCCTGGGAACGAGAGTGAACATGAGTACGTCTTACCATCCCCAGACGGACGGTCAATCCGAAAGGACCATACAAACCCTAGAAGACATGCTAAAGGCGTGTGTTCTTGAATGGGGTGACTCATGGGAAAAGTTTCTACCCTTGACCGAGTTTGCGTATAACAACAATTATCACACAAGCATCGGAATGTCTCCTTATGAGGCTTTGTATGGGCGGCCTTGTCGAACTCCACTATGCTGGACTGAGGTTGGAGAGTCAAGTATAGTTGGCCCAGACATAATAGAGGAAACAACGGAACAAATCCGATTCTTCAAGGCCAAGATGAAAGAGGCTCAAGACCGTCAAAAGAGCTATGCAGACAGGAGAAGGAAGGACCTTGAGTTCGAGGTAGGCGACCAAGTCTACTTGAAGATGATCACCTTCAAGGGTCGGGCCAGGGTTTCCAAGCATGGTAACCTTGTTCCTAGATATTTGGGACCGTTCCGAATCATTGAACGGGTTGGGGCGGTCGCCTATAAGTTGGATTTGCCAAGTGAGATGGACGCATTTCACAATGTATTCCATGTCTCACAGTTGCGCAAATGCCTAGGGGATCAAGACATAGTCGAGCCTGAGATTCCAAGGGGACTTAGGCCGAACTTGACCATCGAAATCCGGCCACTCCGAATCCTAGATAGAATGGAAAAAGCTACCCGAAAGAAGGTGGTGCAAATGGTCAAAGTTGAATGGATCACAACGAGATCAAGGAGATTACTTGGGAAACCGAGAATAGGATGAAGGCCGACTACCCGGAGTGGTACAAAAACCTAGACGCGGATTCGGGGACGAATCCATTTCAAGGGGGGGGGAGACTTGTAGTATCCCCCAACCGGCCTAAGGAAGACGGGACGGGCCATGGGACCAGAAACATGAACGGGAAGTCCGGAGAGACAAACCAAAGTGTCCCATAGGCGTTTCAAGGCTGAGATTCAGCTAGAAGGATCTCAGTCAAGTGTAAGAGTGAAGAAGTCAGCTCAGCTGAGCTGAACAGACCAGCTGGTCAGCTAGGTCAGCTAGCAACCAGCTCAACTCAGCTGGCCCAAGTGTTTAGCTCACGGGTCAGCTGGTCAGCTGACCAGGCGGTTACCAGCGAATGGTCACCATGGCAAGTTTTTACCTTTCGGCCAACAACTTGTGACCATTCGCCCAAGGGAAGTTGGCGCCAAAGAAAGCCTATAAATAGGCCATTCCTTGGCCATTTTGCGCACGACCACACAAGGGAAACAAACACAAAATTATCCAACGGCACAAGGCCAAAAATCGAGAGTTTTAGAGAGAGAGAAGTCGGAATCTCCAAGAGAAGGCCGGCGGTTTTAAGAGAAGATTCGGTGGTGGTTTAAGCGCAAGGAAGGGAGTGAAATATGGCTGGAGAGGCATCAACTACCCATGGCAAGACCACGACTACATCCAAGGTTAGAACCGGTCCATACTCTTCTCGGCCTTAGACAAACCCTAGCGGCCTAAGGCTGGTTGCGCTATGACCGGATTACTCCTTCTCTCCTCTATCTTAAAAGCGTTTGATCCTTAATACACGACCGGCCTTAAGGCCTTGGTCGTGGAACGGTTGTCAAGCGGACGCTAGTAAAGCCGAGCGCATGCATGGCCCAAGGGTCGATGTCGTCTCGAGCGGTTTAACGGCACGTCAAGCGGACGGTGATCAAGAACCGAGAGACCAAGACATGACCGGTCAGTATGCGTAAGAACAAGTAGAGTTCATCGGGCCTTAAGGCGTAACCACTCGTTAACCGGTCGCATATGGTGTATGCGCATTGCGGTCCGTCTATGGACGGTCGAGTAAGGATCGTGGCCGTGATCGCTAGTACTGACGCAAGGACTGATAGCAACCGTCCGCAGAACGATCGCATCCGTTCATGCAGACAGTTGCATCCGTTCGCGGATTGCAACCTGATCATGGCCGATCGCGTAACGAGTCCGGTACGACCACCGCGAACGTGTAGCGCGAACGTAAGGATCGTCGCTGTCCGGACATTACGTCTGTGCCGATCATTCCACGCGACCGTAAGGTCAAGCGTGCGATCGCACGGTACGTCCGTCACGGACGTGCGTTACGACCATACGGTCACGCACACACGAACGCTTAGCCGACCATAAACTTGACCGCGGACGATCGCACGTACCACCGCATACGTCCGTATGGCTTGAACTCGAACGCACGCCCATGTCCATGGGCCGAGTTGCGATCGCGGATTATTAAACGTGTATGGGACCAAAGTGACTTATGATTTAGAACTTAGAATGGATAGGTCTGCTTGTATAATATTGGTTCATGGGATCATATAGATGTTGAATTGCTAGGTTGCATTAAAACCGAATATAAATGATTATGGAAATCTCATGAACATGTTTTGGCTTTCAGGTGAATTGGCTTAGGCGTGGACTTAAGGACCCGGGTGACGAGTGGTGTTTTAGATAGACATTGTTAGGACAGAATACTTTAGCATAATGCAAACGAATTACATTTGTATTTGGTACCTTTGCTTATTTAATAAAAATGTCTATTTTGCCTTATATGAAATGTCGTAGTCTAATATGAATCGAATGGAATGAATAAATGAGATGGAAATTATTTAAGTATGAAAATAACGGGCTTGAGGTTTACAAACGAACCTCAAGTTGAAATGGTTAAGTAGTGGCAAACCTTACCGGCCCTATGGCCGGGATAGGCCTTGTCTGGACCCGCAATATCCCATCTCTTATTTGCGGACGATTCCCTATTTTTCATCAAGGCTGATTTTCAGAGTAGTTCTGTTCAATCTTCACCAACTGACATGTCTCACAACGCGATACAAAGATAGCCACATCCCTCTTCATACCAGTCCAATGGTAGTATCTCTTAAGATCCTGATACATCTTCGTGTTTCCTGGGTGAATATAGAACCGTGAGTGATGTGCTTGCTGCAAGATTCCTTTTTCAGCTGCTCGTCATCTGGTACGCATACTCGGTTCATGTATAGAAACGTCCCGTTCGCTGCAGTGTGATAACCAATAACCTCTTTCTCAATCTGCTTACGCAACGCCTCATCCTTTTCTTGGGCTTGTCGAACCCTCCACAGTAAATCAGCTTGATCCAAAGCCTGAATATCAATTGTATCTCCCTCTAAAATGGTTGCACATAATCTCAGACTAGCCAACGTCCCAGTCAGCTCCTGGACCTCTTGGGTCACACTCCTGCGTCTACTCAATGCATATGATACCTGATTGGCCTTACCCGGATGATAAGTAATCTCCAAATTATAATCTGCCAAAAGCTCAATCCATCTGCGCTGCCTCAAATTCAGGTCCCCCTGAGTAAAGGTGCATTTCAGACTCTGGTGATCTGTGAGAATCTGAACTTGCTCTCCATACAAGTAAGCCCTCCAAATTTTCAAAGCAAAGACAACTGCTGCCAACTCCAAATCATGAGTGGGATAATTAACCTCGAGTGGTCTCAACTGACGTGATGCATATGCAATGACTTGCTCCTCCTGCATCAAAACACATCCCAACCCATATCCCGACGCATCAGTGTACACTGCATAGGGTATTCCTGGCCGTGGAAGTACCAACACTGGCGTTTTCGTCAAACGCTTCTTCAACTCGGTGAAACTCTCAGAACATGCATCTGTCCAATCGAACTTGACGTCCTTGCCCGTCAACCATGGTATCGGATTAGCTATACTGAAAAAACCCTTGACAAACTTCCTGTAGTATCCAGCTAAACCCAGGAAGCTGCGAACCTCAGTGGCACTCTTAGGTGTCGGCTACTCAGTAATGGCAGTGATCTTCTCTGGATCAACAACCACTCCTGCCTCTGAAACAACGTGTCCCCAAAATCCAATCTTCCTCTGCCAGAAGCTACACTTTCTGAACTTAGCAAACAACTGATGCTCTCTCAGCTTATTCATAACGATCCTCAAATGCTCTGCATGCTACTTTCTACTCCGCGAATAAATCAAGATATCGTCAATAAAGACAATCACACACTTATCCAAGAGCTCGCGAAACACATCATTCATAAGCTTCATAAATGCTGCTGGTGCATTAGTCAGCCCAACCGGCATCACCACAAACTCATAGTGCCCAAAGCGTGTCTTGAAGGCGGTCTTGCACACGTCATCCTTTGCTATCGCTATCTGATGATACCCGGATGCCAAATCAATCTTAGAAAACCAAGAAGCTCCCTGCAACTGATCCAGTAACTCATCAATCCTCGGCAATGGATAGTTGTTCTTGATGGTGACCTTGTTCAATCCTTTGTAGTCTATACAAAGTCTGAAACTCCCATCCTTTTTTTGGACGAACAACATTGGTGCTCCCCAAGGTGAACTGATCGGTCTGATAAACCCCTTATCTGACAACTCCTCAAACTGCTTTTTCAGCTCTGCCATCTCTGCTGGGGCAAAGCGATACGGGGCCCGCGAAACAGGGGTCGTCCCTTGCTCTAACTCAATAGTAAGAGTGTCTCCTCTTGCTGGTGGTGGTCCTTTAAAAGCCTCAAATACATCTTCATACTCTTCAACAACAGGTATATCACGCAACTCCAGCTCTCCATCATTCTGAACCATTGATATCGTAGCCAGAAATCCTTCAGCTCCTCTCTCCAACAACTCCTCTGCATGCAACATGGAAATAATAGAAACTTCCTTATTTGTCTGAATGCTCTGGAATGTGATCTTCTCATTTGCTTCCGGGATAAATACTCTTGCCCTTGGGCAATCCAACACGACTCCATGCCACGATAACCAATCCATCCCCAAGATCACCTCGTAATGGCTCAACACCATTTCGGCCAAATCTATGATGCACGCAACTCCCCCGAGCAACACTGGTACATCTCGATGAAAGCCTAAAGTTTCCACCTTCTCTGTTCCAGCGGTCTAAATCCGCTTAGTCCTTGGCTCAAACACACCCCGAAATGACCAACGATTAAAGAAAATCGAACAACTTAAGCTATGCGAAGCTCCAGTATCAAAAAGGGTGTAAGCCGTCTCACCCCCAACCAAAAACGATCCTACACAAGCTTTCTAACAAGTAACAAATTCACACAAGACAACATACTCACAAACATAGAAGAATATAAAAGGAGACACTTACCGGCTATCGGCTCGACTCCTTCTGGATCTGCTAGAGCAAAAACTCGTGAGGCGGTGGCTTGACGTTTGGGTGGTGGTGGCAGAAGCAACCCTTGCGCCCTCTGCGGGCACTCTCTGGAAATATGGCCTGCTGGCCACAACTGTAACAAGCTCTAGGTGATGCTGGTGCCGCTGGTGCTGCTGGTGCCACTGGTGCTGCTGCAATCTGCCTCATAAGTGTCGCATCCACTGGCTTAACTTGACAGTACTTCGCAACATGACCCAACCGTCCACGTGCATAACACTTAGTACAATCTCCAAAGTGATGGCGCTGGCAACGAGGACAATATGGTGACCCTGACTGTCCTCATATCCTCCTCTGAGTCTCTTGAGCCTTTCCAGACTTTGGCTGATTCGCCTTGAGTAATTTCTGCTCCTCAGCTATTCTTGTCTCCTGAATGGCAGCCTTTTCCACCAACTCTCACAAGTTTCCGTAGTCTCTAACAGCACATCGGTTGGGAATATCAACTCGCAGACCCTTCAGGACCCTTCTGATCACATCATTTTCATCAACGATACCCCTTGCGAACCTGCGGAGCTCACTGAACTCCCGCTCATACTCTCTGACAGTCCTGGTACCCTGACAAACATTCTCGAAGGTATTTTGCTTCTCATCCATTGCCTCTCGTGGAAAGAACTTTTTGATGAACTCCCTTCTGAAATCCTCATAAGTAAGCTGATCGTGACCGCGAGCTCCACCAACAACTCCTTCCCATCAGTACAGGGCATCGTCTCTAAGATGCTGAGTAGCCAAATCCAATCGGTACTCCAAAGGACACCTCACATACTCCAAATTGCGCTCCAACATTCTCCTCCAATTATCTGCAGCAATAGTGTCAACAGCTCCTCTAAATTTCTCCATACCCAATTTCCGTATCTGACCCATCAAATCCCAATATGTGGGTCCCTCTCTGCGTAAAACATGCGATGGCGGTTGCAGTAGTGGTGGTGGTAGTGGTCCATGTCCATCAGCATGTGGTGCATTCAGCTGCACTCCACAAACATGATGTGCACCCTGTGGTGCCTGCTGAGTGGCGGGTCCTGCCTGATGAGGGATATGGCGAGCAACCTCCTCTGCTGCTACTCGAGCTGCTGCCTGTGTGGCTACCCGAGCTGCCTCCTGTGCGGCTACCCGAACAGCCTCTTGCGCGGCTGCTTGTGCAGCCTCCTAAGAAACCTGTTGAACTGCAGCCAAAGCAGCTTGTCTAGCAGTCTCCTCAACCATAAGTCTTATCGCCTCTGGGTCCATGGGCTGACCAACTGCTTGGTTAACCTCAACCTCAACCTGATTGCCTGTATCAGGATTATTCTCTCCAACTTCCTCGTTGCCACGAGCAACTCTAGCACCACGTGCAATTCCAGCACCACGAGGACGACCAATTCTCTTAGGCGGCATCTGAAAGGAGGAACAAGCAGATTAGATTTGGTTGACCAAAGAGCTGACGATTAAAAGGCTAATACTTAGCAGAAAATGTGCTATCTATAAAAACACCCCCAATTCCCACGAAAACGTTGAAAACCGAATGCAATGCAAAAAGTGCTATCTACTACTCGCCTCCCGGGTCAGGACCGGGACAGCAAACCCGCTCTGATACCAAAATGTAATACCCGACTCATGGTAACCCTAACTCGCAACTCACGTAATTCCAATAAACTCCAATAAATAATCAAACTGAACAACTAGTCCAACAATGCCATAAACTGAAATAAAACCGTAAATCAATGTCTAAAACAAATGCAGAAAACAACGATGAAAACGCCCCAAGCACCCGTCCCAGCTAAGCATCCATCTAATCGGCATGCTCACCTAAAAAGGAGGGAAAAAAGAGGGATGGGCAACAGGGGAGTCGCTCAGCGAGGTATGGGATGCTAAAACGCAAGTCCACGGACTCGGTCCAAGCATTCCAAATAAGGTAGTCTAGCCTAAACACGCACAATCACGACACCTAATGTGCCTGATATATCATGGTTTTTCAAGGTTTTCAACCATTATATAAGTGTATATATTGAGTCTTTAACCTGGATTTTCGAGTCTATCGAGTCTTTTACAGGTAAGCATGCGTTTGGAGCGAAGACCGGAGTTTTGGGACCCTGTGGTGCCTGCTGAGTGGCGGGTCCTGCCTGATGAGGGATATGGCGAGCAACCTCCTCTGCTGCTACTCGAGCTGCCGCCTGTGTGGCTACCCGAGCTGCCTCCTGTGCGGCTACCCGAACAGCCTCTTGCGCGGCTTCTTGTGCAGCCTCCTGAGCAACCTGCTGAACTGCAGCCAAAGCAGCTTGTCTAGCAGCCTCCTCAACCATAAGTCTTATCGCCTCTGGGTCCATGGGCTGACCAACTGCTTGGTTAACCTCAATCTCAACCTGATTGCATGTATCATGATTATTCTCTCCAACTTCCTCATTGCCACGAGCAACTCTAGCACCACGTGCAATTCCAGCACCATGAGGACGACCAATTCTCTTAGGCGGCATCTGAAAGGAGGAACAAGCAGATTAGATTTGGTTCACCAAAGAGCTGACGATTAAAAGACAAATACTTAGCAGAAAATGTGCTATCTATAAAAACACCCCCAATTCCCATGAAAACGTTGAAAACCGAATGCAATGCAAAATGTACTATCTACGACTCGCCTCCCGGGTCAGGACTGGGACAGCAAACCCGCTCTGATACCAAAATGTAATACCCGACTCATGGTAACCCTAACTCGCAACTCACGTAACTCCAATAAACTCCAATAAATAATCAAACTGAAACAACTAGTCCAACAATGCCATAAACTGAAATAAAACCGTAAATCAATGTCTAAAACAAATGCGGAAAACAACGATGAAAACGCCCCAAGCACCCGTCCCAGCTAAGCATCCATCTACTCGGCAAGCTCACCTGAAAAGGAGGGAAAAAAGAGGGATGGGCAACAGGGGAGTCGCTCAGCGAGGTATGGGATGCTAAAACGCAAGTCCACGAACTCGGTCCAAGCATTCCAAATAAGGTAGTCTAGCCTAAACACGCACAATCACGACACCTAATGTGCCTGATATATCATGGTTTTTCTAGGTTTTCAACCATTATATAAGTGTATATATTGAGTCTTTAACCTGGTTATTCGAGTCTATCGAGTCTTTTACAGGTAAGCATGCGTTTGGAGCGAAGAGCGGAGTTTTGGGACGTTTATGGTGATTTCTGCAAGGAGTTGAATTGGTGTCGTGACCACGATCTGATGTCGACCGACATCCACTTTAGTGTCGGTCGACACTGATGGCGACAGAGACTTATGCGCTAATTGAAGACATCTTTGAAGAATTGCAAAGTTGCCCAGAAGTTTTCCTAATTCTAATTTAGCCCCAGAACATGTTTAATGGTTTTTAATTAGGTTTTTGAGAGCAGTATCTCCTATCTTTTGTTCTTTCTTTGTTTTGCTTTTGCATTTGGAGATTGAGAGATTTTGTCTTGGGGCTGATCGTGCTACTTGTAACCTTTGAGAGAAGGATTTCGAACCCCATTCTTTATATCTATTCAGTCTTTTTTCTATTCAAACATGTTTGGTCTCACTGATTTCATGTCTGAGTAGTAACCTTAGTTAGATTTAGGGATTCTCATAGGGATTTCATGCCTTGTTATATCACTAGACAGTTAGGATTCTAAATCTATATGTTCATCACCTAGTTGAGATTAATACTGAATTATGGATTGATCACCTAGAGTTTAGATCTTAGATAACTAGTTTGGCACGAGAGTGTGAATTAGAATCTGATAGAACTAGTGTGAGCAATTTATTTAGATACAAAGAGATTTGATCTAGAGAATTGTGAACCAAAGAACTTGCTATTAATGCTTGTCTAGAACTCTAAGATTGCAAAGAGATTTGGATCATTAGGTTGCTAGACATAGATAATAATCGCAGTGAGAATTGGATTATTTACATTTGCCATTCTAGTTCCTAAACCTAGGTTTAATCTGAATCTTGATTGTTGAATTGTTTGGCATTGCTTGATATCCTGAGAACTTCCTAACCCTAGCGTCTTTCTCCTATTGAAAACACCTTTTAAGTTGATTTGCTTGTTTACTGCTTTCACCTGATTGATTTAGCTAAGTTTGAAAACATATAATCTATCGTGTGTCCTCGAGTCCTTGTGGATTCGATACCCTGAGTACTACATCTTCATCACTGTGCACTTGCAGTTAGAATAGGGATAATTCTTGACCTATCAAGTTTTTGGCGCCGTTGCCGGGGACTCTTTGAGTTCGCCGATAGATTCAGTATTAGGATTTAGACTAAGCATTTTTTATTTTATTTTTTTTAGTTTACTTACGTTTTTGTTTCTTTGGTGTTGCAGGAATCGCACTGCATCGATCGACGCATACCTTGCATCGATCGACACAAGGCGAAACCCGTGATACCGAAAGCCTGAGCACTTAGCAGGTCTCTCTCTATGGAGCCTGTGATTCTGATTCGCGGTGGAGACGGCTTTTTACGAGACCAAGAGGGTCATATATGCAACGCGAAGGGTCAGAAACTGGATGGGGAAGGAAACCCCATCATACCAGAGTACTACGCATTGGTTGGGCAGATAGTTGAGATAAGAGACAAGATTGATTCTATCCACAGCATCCTACTTAGGAAGAGACAAATCCGAGCTGATGCAGAAGCTGAAAAGTTTGGAGAGGTAAATTATATAGCTGGAGCTGATTATCATGGATAGACATATGGAAATCAGCAGAGACAAGGTTCTAGTTATGCTCCGAGATCGAGAGATTATGGTTATTAATCTCACCAAGCACCTCCTGCACCTACACATAAGAGCAGATTGGAAGTCATGATGTAGCAGTTTCTTGAGGGACAACAACAGACCACTGTGTCTTTCAACTCGAAGCTTGATACCTTATACACTGATTTGAATGGGAAGTCTGAGTCCTTGAACACTCATATGAGGATGCTGGATACACAAGTGGATCAAATTTCAAATTTTGCCAAAGGGAAGAATGCTCAGAAATCTCATGTCAACGCCATCTCAGTTCAGGTTGACCATAGGCTGGATCAGGGATCATATCTTGAAGTTAAGGCTATGGAAATTGTGGAAAACAAAGAAGAACTCGAGATTGAAATCCCTGAGTTTGAGAGTTTTGACGGACCAGACTCGACCGAGATTGACATTGATCTTTTGGTGAAATCCATCAGTGTCGATCGACACCCTTTTAGTGTCATGGACACCCACATCAGAGCTTGGTCAGTTCAGATTGATGATGGACCAAGACAAGGAGAGAAATTTGAGTTTAAGACTACTGAACTCGTGGGAGAAGCTGAAAAACCCGAGATTGAAGCTGGAACTCGAGATGAACTACTTGCATTGATCGTTGCACCAAATGCGTCGATCGTTGCATACCGTGAAGAATCAGCCTCACTTGTTTCTCGTGGAATTGTTAAGGAAAGGGTCTACAAACCTCCAATACCATTCCCAAGAGTTCCTATAAGGTCTAAACATGAGCAGAATGTGGTAAAGTGCATGGTAGTAATGGATAAGGAGCTAGATGAAACTCCACCAGCTGATGATACACCATATCACCCTTGTGTGCAGAGAAATGCGAGGAAGTTGATCTCTACTGATGGAGATTTGAAAGAAGGGGTGATGATTGTATCTAAGCAAGACAGTTATGTGCTAAATCAGATTCTAGAAAAACTTCCAGATCCAAGAGTCTTTGCGCTAGATTGCTCTATCTTCGAAAACAGCTTCAAGCACTCCTTATGTGATTTGGGATCTAGTGTGAATCTCATGCCATACTCGGTGGCTGAGAGATTAGGAATATTGGATTTCCAGCCTACTAGGATCTCTCTAATCCTGGCTGATCGATCGAAGCGGATCCCGGAAGGAATTCTAGAGGACATCCATATCAGAATTGGAAATTTCTCGATTCCAACAGACTTCGTGGTGCTGAAATATGAATTGAAACCGGATGATCCTCTGATACTTGGCAGATCCTTCTTAGCTACAGCTGGAGCAGTGATTGATGTGAGGCATGGTCTGATTGATCTCCACCTGGGAGATAAGCCTTTGCACTTCAAGATGGACAAGCTGCGAAAGCCCACCATTGATGGTCAAGCTTTTAGTGTTCAGCTAGAACAAGACGCTCAGATTTGCGAGGCTACAGTGTCTGATTGTGGAGAGAAGAAGACGGTGGTTCCTCAGGAATCTACTCTAACATCTTCAGGACCTGCAACTGCTAATAAGCAGACACTGTAGGACCCTCATTCCTTAGACGTTCTCATGCTGCTACCTCTTACACACCGCCATGCATGAAGAGGCATTCACAGAGACATTCCAAGTCTCTGTTGAAACCCCCATGAGTTTGATCTCCTACCATCAGTCAAGCTAATGACTTAAAAAAAGTGCTGAGTGGGAGGCAACCCACTGGTTCGTTTTTACTTATCTATTTTGGTGTTTTTATTAGGATTTTACGTCTTGTTTTTGTTTTTGGTATGTTTTCTCTGCAGAATTCGAGTCTGAAGATTAGCATCGATCGTTGCTCATGTTGTGACGGTCGTTGCTGTCCTGTGCAGCGATCATCACACCCGGTTCAAATCAAAATCAAAGGTACGCGTTAACCGAAAATCAGATTGATTTACCCAAACCTTATTAAGCAACGATCGTCACATACTAGGCAACGATCGTTGCAAACACGCGCGAGGTAAGTACCCGAGAACTCTTCTCTTTCTTTTCTTCCCCATTTCGCAATTTTCCCTAAGAACCCTAAATCCCCTTTTGCTCGATCTCCCTCATTTCTCACTCGTTTTTAACGATTCAAGTGTCTAATCCACTTGATTTTCTCCCCTCTATCCATTTCTAGCATCCATTTCAACCGGTTTTGAGGTATGTGTCCCGAATCTCTCTATTTTCATTTCGGCCAAAGGTAGAAAAACTCGAACTTTATCATGATTTGCTGCTCTTAAGATGAAATTGATGCTCTATTTGGCTTATTAATGACGATTTGGTATTATCTTGGTGCATGCATTGAAGAATTTAGAAAGGTTTTGGATAATTTTTCGATTCAATGACAAGCTTTTCGGATAACTGATTTAGGACGAATTATATGGAAATTTTGGGTACACTAGATGTTTGTTTGAATGTTGATGTTGGTGGAATTGATTCTTATGCGATTTGAAGAAACTGAAAAATCGCCTTGCAACGATCGCTGCTTCTATGCAATGGTCGTTGCACCGCGATTTCACAGGATATTCAACGTGACTAACAGGGCCTCATTTCTTTGTCTTTAGATGGCACTGAGGAAGAAACGGAATGTGCCTGCTGATACTGAACCACCTGACGACTGGTTCGTACGCACATCTCCTATGCTTGCCCCTTACATTGGTGCGATTGGCACAGTGCGATCTCCTTGGCCGAAAGCAGAACAGGAGAAGATTCCTGTGACTAGAGCATGGGTAGGAGATGCTAAGACAAAGACTGAGAGTGATGCGTGTTTGGAGAGGCCAGTTTCTGAGACTTGGGACGATTATGACACGATGTTCTACAACGCGTGGCATGACATGACTCTCAAGCCTACGCGATTTGCAGACTACCAGACCTGTCGGATGCTTGGGATTGACAGTCAGGTGCTAGAGGTTACGCGACAGATAGGGCTGGGGATGATGCCGATGAGGAGTTATGATCTTTATCCTGACTTGGTGCGACAACTGTTGTCCACTTGTAGCGTCTATTACATGGATCCTGTTCTCAGGAAAGCTCGAGAGGTCACATTCACGTTCATGTGCGACGGACACAGGTATCGGATTAGCATTCGTGATCTCTGCAGGATCTATGGCTTTGATGATCAGGCCACTCATTGCTCTCTTGTTAGAGAGTGGGATACCGAGAGCTGTCAGTTTTTCTGGGACCACATTGGCTGTGAAGTGTATAACTCACGCCATACGAAGCAGATACAGTTGCACCATCCGGTCCTGCGATATGTTGGGCGCATTTTGGGATACACTCTCCTTTGCAAGGCTGAGGTGAAACAAGCAAAGGAAGCTGGAGTTGCAGTTACTATACACTGGAGTGAGTCACTTGTTCGAGGAGACACCTTTGCAAGATCCAGCTCCCCAGCTGAATTTGGGAGCAGTTTTTGCAGACCATTTGTGCGAGCTGAAGACTAAGCCATTTTCTGGGAAGAAGACTGAGTCTGTAGGGAGTTTACTTACTCCCATTTTTCAGCATTTCAGGATCCCCACTGCTGGGAGAGAGTGCGTCACCAAGAGGCAGTGGATGGATTATGGTCACTTGAAGAACACTACTTGGATGAAGGACGAGAAGCTTTGGGTTTAACATGACGCAGATTCAGATGAGTGGTGTGTGAAGCTTCCTGCTGCTGGGCTTACTAGAGTTGATTCCTTGGAGGCCTTGCGCTTTGAGCCTCCTAGGAACCTGAGATGCGGCGTTCCTACGATGGCTAACCCTCTAGGAGCTTCTTCTTCTTCTGCACCGGGACCATCTTCTAAGAGTTTTGCTTCTACTCCTGCACCCGAGGCTGCGCCTGCTACACAAGACATAGGCCCGTATCCAGCTCCATCGGTACCGTTAGGAGAGATGTCTGAGACTGATTGGAGAGAGCGTCAGGATGGTATTCTGCGGAGTATTTAGGACTTCATGCGTGGCTGCACTTGCAGGAGACAGCCACAAGTTCATTAGCCCGTTCCTGATAGTCGTCGTCGACAGCGCTCTCCGACTCCAGGTCTTTCGAGTGGTACTGAAGGCATGGAAGGCATAGATGATGAGAGTGATTGAGTATTGGCATTTCCAGACATCGGTTCTGTATTTTCTTTTTCTTTTCTTTTGCATTTTTCTTTTGATTTCCTTAGGATGCTTATGTTTTTGGATGATATGTTTGCATTTGAACTATTTGTTGCTTTGATTTTGCTTGTTTACATTGATTTTCAGCTTTCAGGTTCGAAATTTGAGAATTTCTCATGGACTAACCTGCTGACTTGCTGACTGATCCGAGAAATCGCAGTGCGTCGATCGACACAACCTTGTGTCGATCGTCACAACACGAGAAATCGCACTGCAGCGATCGTTGCGGACCTGAGCAACGATCGACACATGTCAAATCGCCTTGCAGCGATCGACGCATTTATGCGCATTAATCGATGCATGTGCGAGACAAGTAAAAATCAGACAGAACTTAACACATCCATTAACATTTTTACTTTCTTTTTACCCAACCTTAGCTTGACACTACTGGGGACAGTGTGTTTCAAGTGTGGGGGAGGTGGTACTGACTATTATCTTTCTGTTTTCTTAGAGTCAGTCCTGTTTTTCAAAAAATTGTTTTATCGAGTCAAAACAAGTTTAAGTAGGAAACAGTGAATTTTTGAAAAGTTAACAACATCTTGCAGGAACTTAAGTAACCATTGGGATGAAGTTGCGGGAACTATCTATGACTATTAGAAAACACAACACAGATCAACCTATTGAGGACACCCATATCAATTCAGGTATTCAGAGGATCCTTCACTGACTTCACCCTTAATTTGACATAATCTTCTCACCTAAGGGCTTGGTATACCTTGAGTCGGATTCCTTTGTTAGTTCTAACACAGCTTTTAAACCTGTCCAAGTATGGTTCCCTTCTCCCCTTCCATAAAGTAAAAAAAAAAAAGTAATAAACTGAGGATGAGCTAGTAGCTCCGAAGTGGTCACGGGAGTAGTAGCAAACACTATTACCTCTTGTGTATTCATGGAATGTGTCCAAAGTACACCCCTTAACGGGAAGAGCACTGATAAAAAAATAAAATGATACCCATTGGGGAAAAATCAGAATGCTAAGGAAGGGAAAATAGAAGAAAAGGGACTAGAAAAAGATAGTATGGTGGTCTAGACCTGACAAAGTAAGAATCCATGTGCCCTTTGATCGATAATCCTTAGGTGAGACCGTACTTAATAGCTTATAGAAGTCAGTAGGGTGAATTTGAATTGCTTGGATTGATTGTGGAGTTTACTTAGGACAGTGGCTAAGTGTGGGGGAAGTACATGTTGGTCTTGATGTCTTGCAGGTGATTCTTTCAGTGGTTTACTAAGGGTAATCTGAGTGTTGTTGCTTCTAATTTGCGAGGCTACAGTGTCTGATTGTGGAGAGAAGAAGATGGTGGTTCCTCAGGAATCTACTCTAACATCTTCAGGACCTGCAACTGCTAATAAGCAGAAAGCTCCAAACATCAGGCATCCACCAAAGCGAAGGTATACATCCTTTAAACTTAATCCTCCTAACTCTGATGCTAATTCTGCAGGGAATAGAGTCAGGAAACGAAATGTTCCACCTGACCTTGCAACGATTCCCTCATTCCTTGGACGTTCTCATGCTGCTACCTTTTACACACCGCCATGGATGAAGAGGCATTCACAGAGACATTCCAAGTCTCTGTTGAAACCCCCATGAGTTTGATCTCCTACCATCAGTCAAGCTAATGACTTAAAACAAGCGCTGAGTGGGAGGCAACCCACTGGTTCGTTTTTACTTATCTATTTTGGTGTTTTTATTAGGATTTTACGTCTTGTTTTTGTTTTTGGTGTGTTTTCTCTGCAGAATTCGAGTCTGAAGATTAGCATCGATCGTTGCTCCTGTTGTGACGGTCGTTGATGTCCTGTGCAGCAAGTTAACCGAAAATCAGATTGGTTTATCCAAACCTTATTAAGCAATGATCGTCACATACTAGGCAACGATCGTTGCAAACACGCGCGAGGTAAGTACCCGAGAACTCTTCTCTTTCTTTTCTTCTCCATTTCGCGATTTTCCCTAAGAACCCTAAATCCCCTTTTGCTCAATCTCCCTCATTTCTCACTCGTTTTTAACGATTCAAGTGTCTAATCCACTCGATTTTCTCCCCTCTATCCATTTCTAGCATCCATTTCAACCGGTTTTGAGGTATGTGTCCCGAATCTCTCTATTTTCATTTCGGCCAAAGGTAGAAAAACTCGAACTTTATCATGATTTGCTGCTCTTAAGATGAAATTGATGCTCTATTTGGCTTATTAATGAAGATTTGGTATTATCTTGGTGCATGCATTGACGAATTTAGAAAGGTTATGGAGAATTTTTCGATTCAATGACAAGCTTTTCGGATAACTGATTTAGGACGAATTATATGGAAATTTTGGGTACACTAGATGTTTGTTTGAATGTTGATGTTGGTGGAATTGATTCTTATGCGATTTGAAGAAACTGAAAAATCGCCTTGCAACGATCGCTGCTTCTATGCAATGGTCGTTGCACCGCGATTTCACAAGATATTCAATGTGACTAACAGGGCCTCATTTCTTTGTCTTTAGATGGCACTGAGGAAGAAACGGAATGTGCTTGCTGATACTGAACCACCTGACGACTGGTCCGTACGCACATCTCCTATGCCTGCCCCTTACATTGGTGCGATTGGCACAGTGCGATCTCCTTGGCCGAAAGCAGAACAGGAGAAGATTCCTGTGACTAGAGCATGGGTAGGAGATGCTAAGACAAAGACTGAGAGTGATGCGTGTTTGGAGAGGCCAGTTTCTGAGACTTGGGACGATTATGACACGATGTTCTACAACGCGTGGCATGACATGACTCTCAAGCCTACGCGATTTGCAGACTACCAGACCTGTCGGATGCTTGGGATTGACAGTCAGGTGCTAGAGGTTATGCGACAGATCGGGCTGGTGATGATGCCGATGAGGAGTTATGATCTTTATCCTGACTTGGTGCGACAACTGTTGTCCACTTGTAGCGTCTATTACACGGATCCTGTTCTCAGGAAAGCTCGAGAGGTCACATTCACGTTCATGTGCGACGGACACAGGTATCGGATTAGCATTCGTGATCTCTGCAGGATCTATGGCTTTGATGATCAGGCCACTCATTGCTCTCTGGTTAGAGAGTGGGATACCGAGAGCTGTCAGTTTTTCTGGGACCACATTGGCTGTGAAGTGTATAACTCACGCCATACGAAGCAGATACAGTTGTGCCATCCGGTCCTGCGATATGTTGGGCGCATTTTGGGATACACTCTCCTTTGCAAGGCTGAGGTGAAACAAGCAAAGGAAGCTGGAGTTGCAGTTACTATACACTGGAGTGAGTCACTTGTTCGAGGAGACACCTTTGCAAGATCCATCTCCCCAGCTGAATTTGGGAGCAGTTTTTGCAGACCATTTGTGCGAGCTGAAGACTAAGCCATTTCTGGGAAGAAGACTGAGTCCGTAGGGAGTTTACTTACTCCCATTTTTCAGCATTTCAGGATCCCCACTGCAGGGAGAGAGTGCGTCACCAAGAGGCAGTGGATGGATTATGGTCACTTGAAGAACACTACTTGGATGAAGGACGAGGAGCTTTGGGGTTTAACATGACGCAGATTCAGATGAGTGGTGTGTGAAGCTTCCTGCTGCTGGGCTTACTAGAGTTGATTCCTTGGAGGCCTTGCGCTTTGAGCCTCCTAGGAACCTGAGACGCGGCGTTCCTACGATGGCTAACCCTCTAGGAGCTTCTTCTTCTTCTGCACCGGGACCATCTTCTAAGAGTTTTGCTTCTACTCCTGCACCCGAGGCTGCGCCTGCTACACAAGACATAGGCCCGTATCCAGCTCCATCGGTACCGTTAGGAGAGATGTCTGAGACTGATTGGAGAGAGCGTCAGGATGGTATTCTGCGGAGTATTTAGGACTTCATGCGTGGCTGCACTTGCAGGAGACAGCCACAAGTTCATTAGCCCGTTCCTGCTAGTCGTCGTCGACAGCGCTCTCCGACTCCAGGTCTTTCGAGTGGTACTGAAGGCATGGAAGGCATAGATGATGAGAGTGATTGAGTATTGGCATTTCCAGACATCGGTTCTGTATTTTCTTTTTCTTTTTCTTTTGCATTTTTCTTTTGATTTCCTTAGGATGCTTATGTTTTTGGATGATATGTTTGCATTTGAACTATCTGTTGCTTTGATTTTGCTTGTTTACATTGATTTTCAGCTTTCAGGTTCGAAATTTGAGAATTTCTCACGGACTAACCTGCTGACTTGCTGACTGATCCGAGAAATCGCAGTGCGTCGATCGACACAACCTTGTGTCGATCGTCACAACACGAGAAATCGCACTGCAGCGATCGTTGCGGACCTGAGCAACGATCGACACATGTCAAATCGCCTTGCAGCGATCGACGCATTTATGCGCATCGATCGATGCATGTGCGAGACAGGTAAAAATCAGACAGAACTTAACACATCCATTAACATTTTTACTTTCTTTTTACCGAACCTTAGCTTGACACTACTGGGGACAGTGTGTTTCAAGTGTGGGGGAGGTGGTACTGACTATTATCTTTCTGTTTTCTTAGAGTCAGTCCTGTTTTTCAAAAAAATTGTTTTATCGAGTCAAAACAAGTTTAAGTAGGAAACAGTGAATTTTTGAAAAGTTAACAACATCTTGCAGGAACTTAAGTAACCATTGGGATGAAGTTGCAGGAACTATCTATGACTATTAGAAAACACAACACAGATCAACCTATTGAGGACACCCATATCAATTCAGGTATTCAGAGGATCCTTCACTGACTTCACCCTTAATTTGACATAATCTTCTCACCTAAGGGCTTGGTATACCTTGAGTCGGATTCCTTTGTTAGTTCTAACACAGCTTGTAAACCTGTCCAAGTATGGTTCCCTTCTCCCCTTCCATAAAGTAAAAAAAAAGTAATAAACTGAGGATGAGCTAGTAGCTCCGAAGTGGTCACGGGAGTAGTAGCAAACACTATTACCTCTTGTGTATTCATGGAATGTGTCCAAAGTACACCCCTTAACGAGAAGAGCACTGATAAAAAAAATAAAATGATACCCATTGGGGAAAAATCAGAATGCTAAGGAAGGGAAAATAGAAGAAAAGGGACTAGAAAAAGATAGTATGGTGGTCTAGACCTGACAAAGTAAGAATCCATGTGCCCTTTGATCGATAATCCTTAGGTGAGACCGTACTTAATAGCTTATAGAAGTCAGTAGGGTGAATTTGAATTGCTTGGATTGATTGTGGAGTTTACTTAGGACAGTGGCTAAGTGTGGGGGAAGTACATGTTGGTCTTGATGTCTTGCAGGTGATTCTTTCAGTGGTTTACTAAGGGTAATCTGAGTGTTGTTGCTTCTAAGATAAAAAGAGTTTCTGAAAGTTTTCAAACCTCTTCACCATGTTTTAGTTCTCTGATTTGCTTGAGGGCAAGCAAAGGCTAAGTGTGGGGGAGTTGATATATCATGGTTTTTACCGGTTTTAGACCATGATATAAGTGTGTTTTAGACTTTTTTAGTGTTTCTTTAGAGTCATTTACAGGTGTTATTAGGTACATGCACGTTTGTAGCGGAATTGGAGATTTTGATGCATTCTGGAGCTTTTTGGAGTGTTTGGCCGAGAGAGTAGAGTTCACTGTCGAGATCAGAGTTTATGTCGATCGACACATCTTGTGCAACGATCGACGCACATGCGAGATGGGCTTTTTCTTGGCAAGTTATGAAGAATGAAGAAATTGCACAATTGCCCAGAAGTTTCTCATATTTACAAGGAAGCCCCAATTCATGTTTTAGGAATATAATTAGGTTTTACAGCCACTTGTTAGGCTAAGCTTTTCTTGGAGAGAGTTTAGGAGATTTTGGGGCTGGTTTTGTTCTCGAAAGAGACTTGATTTCGAACCCCTGTTCTTATTCCCTTGATTATTCTATGATATCTATTTTGACTATATTTTCTGTTATGACTGCTATGTCTCAGTAGATCTCTTGTTAGGTTAGGGATTCTCTTTAGGGATTTGAAGGAATGTTAGAATAACTGATTAATTAGGATTCATCATCTAGTTCTTCATCTAAAACTGTTCTTAATGCTTAATATGAACTGGCCATTTAGATTATTGATATTAGGTTGATCTACACAACGAAAGTTGGTTAATTAACAAGATCTGATTTAGGTGAGCAATTTATCTATTCGCAAAGAAATTTGGTTTAGAGAAATTGTGAACGAACGAACTTGGAATTAATGCATGTTTAGAACTCTAGAATTCGCAACAAAAGTTGGTCTGCTAGGTTGTTAGACATAGATAATTATTGCAGTGAAAGCTGGTTAGTTTTACTTCTGTGATTCAAGTTCAAGAACGCTATAGATTGAATCTTGATTGTTGTTAATCTGATTTCCTGATATCCTGAGAACTTCCCGAAACCTGACGCCTTCGTTAATTGCTTACACCCACTTCATCTCACTTATTTACTGCTATTTTGTTTACTGTTCTAAAATCTATTTCGTTTAGCTTAATTCGAACTACTCATAATCTATCGTGTGACTGGAGTCCGTGTGGATTTGATACCCTAAGTACTACATCTGCATCACTGTGCACTTGCAGTTAGAATAGAGATAATTCTTGACCTATCATGGTGGCGCGTCGCGGACCTTGACAGGGCGAGTGAGGGCGCGTCCGGTGTCTGGTGGAGGAGCCGTTTGAGGCGATGTGTTCGTCTCGTCGAGCGGAATCCGGTGGTGGTCTTGGATTTCTGAGATTCATTACGGTTTCAAAGTTATGATCGATTTAATGTTCGGCCAAGGGTGAAACTTATCGGAAATCGGGTTTTTGGAATTACCTTTAACATGTGACGATGCTAAACAAGTCGATCTACGAACGGGTGGTTCTGGAATCGACGTTTCTTCACTTTCTCTCTCCGACGGCTCAATTTCTGCAGAATTTCACTTAAAAATTTAGTTTATGTGCAGAAGAAAAGAGAAAAGACAGGTATTTATAAAAAAAAATACCTTAGGTTTCTTTTGAAGCTAATCGACCTTGCTGGGTCAGAGATATCGGGCTGTTACACATAATATATTTTATGTTATATTATAAATCTAATATATCTTTTTTGTATAAACACTTACACCACCTTAAAATCGCATCAGTCCGACTAAGCGTTCTAACATGCTTGACACATATGCATAACAAATTTTTGAACACTGATCATTTATACGAGCTCATAGCCAAATGTTACAGCCTTTTGTAATTTTTTACCGAAGTGTTTTAATTATAAGCAAAGGAACAATGACAAAAAAATATGAACATACCACAAACTGAGTCCACTTTTTTCATTTATTCTCGTGGCCCATGCCCATGTTTCGATTAAAAAGAAGAAGAAGTCGTATGCATATATCTAACTCCCTCTTCGTTCGCATAAACCTAGCCGTCAATTTATTTTCATCACCATCTCCCTTCTCTTCCTTCTTCTTCTTTCCCTCCCGCCTCATTCTTCTTCTTCGTTATTTCCTTCTTCTCTTCCATGTGAACTCGTCATGGACTGTGGAGAAACAGATCCATCACGCCATCACCGGAGACCACCTTTGGAGTCATTGTTGGAGTCAAGATTAGCACTTTCCTAAAAGTCCTATTCATGAGTTTAGGTCGGCCAGAATGGAAAGTCGGTAAAAAGCCTAAGGCAGTAAAACTTAGGTTAAACCGAACTAAGGATGATCGGCTTTCGTTAGGGTTTGGAAGTTGTTGAGGCTAAGGCGCCGCGCGACGACTTCAGTGATATGGAAATATTCCGTATCGAGATAAAACCGAAATTTTAGGAAATGTTCGTATTTATCTTCTATTTCCTTATATGTTAAACCGACTTGTAACCCTATAAAAGGGAACCCAATTGATCAATGATAGACACGCTTTTCACAATAATTTTAGCCTGAGAGACTTAAGCAAATCGACTTTGACCTAATCTCTCTCCGGCGACTTCAACTTCTCTTTGCCGACTTCCATCTCGGAAAAACCGGCATTCAAACCCTAATTTCCATAATCACCGTGTTCTTAAATCCTTCTTTTAGAATCCCTAATTTACAAACCCTAAAATTCTTGCTATCTTCGGATACACGGAATTGAGATCTTACAATTGGCGCCGACTGTGGGGATTTCTAAGAGAAATTTCTGAACAAGATGTCGGGAAACGGTGACGAAATCGATCCAAATAACCCAAAGGTTCAACTAAGTGATCATGAAGACAGCGACTATGATCAAACCGATCATGAAGTCGAAGAAGACGGGGGACTCGACGGAAGACAACCACGAGGTCCCAACCCTGGAAACAACGACAGGCGCGCTCCGCCAGTCGATGAGATACCAAAACAAGTCGACCAAGATAAGTTTTTAGCCACCTTGATGGCAAAAATCGACTCTCAAAGCGACTTGATCAAAGAATTCTCCGAAAGAATTGACTTGTTGCAATCCGAACAAGATCGGATCCGTTCGGACCAGCAGTCAAGATAACCCAAACGGGAGGTACCTCTGAAGGTGAAAGATAAAGTTGCCAGACAGCTGATCTACGAAACACCCGAAGAGGACCAACAAGGCCAAGACGGCAAGTCCAAAAGAGACTCGCGCGGAGAGCGCGATAGAAGGGACAACCGTAAACGGAGCTCACATCGGGAGAGAGACCCAAACGAACGCTGGCGAGAGCAGGATTGGTACGAAGAAAGGTACTCACCCTACAAAGGTCAGCACGACGACTACGAGACTCAGCACGGCCGAGGCTCTCATCACAAACGAGACTTGCGACACGAGAGCGACTCACGCCGAGAGTATCATCGCCACGAGCGGGGTACATCGCGCGAAGAGGCTCGTAAAACCACTACCCGTGGAGCAAGTCGTAACCAAGTGGAGAAGCAACTAACTGAACTTAGAGATACCCTGAAAGAATTAAAAGGCAAAGTTCACAGCGTTGAAGGTTCCGCCCCTGAGATCGATCGAATCATCGAGGAAACTCGGAGAACGCCGTTCACGTCACGCATTACGAACACGTACATACGGCAAAAAGAGAAGCTCAGATTGCCAATGTACGACGGCACGAAGGACCCCGCCGCTCATCTAAAGATTTTGAAGATTATGGCAGCAAAAGCACGATTCACGTCATCCAGAGAACGCGACATCGGCCTCTGTCAATTGTTTTCCAACAAGACGGCAAAGACGACATGCGTCTTGAGAGTCAAGCGAAAACCGCTGGCCTCATCGCACTGTTAACAGACAAAAATGAGGATTGGCGACAAGAAATAAAAGCTTACCTTGCGGAAGGAAAGCTTCCAGAAGACAAATGGGAAGCGCGACGACTTAAAGTCAAAAGTGCACGGTACACGATACACAACAACGTCCTCTACAAGTACTTGGCCAACAAGATTCTTCTCAGATGCATACACGGAGAAGAAGTAAGTCGGGTTCTCGAAGAAACACATTCAGGAGAATGCAGCAATCATTCTGGAGGTCGATCCCTCGCTCTCAAAATCAAGTTAAACGGTCACTATTGGCCGACTATGGTAGCTGACTGCGAGACTTATTCCAACAAGTGTGAAAAGTGTCAGCGTCATACACCATTCATACATCGGCCCACAGAACTGCTTACAACTTCGACTGCGGCTTACCCATTCATGAGATGGGCCATGGACATCGTCGGACCGTTACCACTATCCAATCAAAGGCGTTTCTTGCTTATCATTACCGACTACTTCACAAAGTGGGTAGAGGCCAAAGCTTACGCCGCAATCCATGATGTCCAGGTCCAGAACTTCGTTTGGAAACACATCATATGTCGGTTTGGATTGCCGTATGAGATCGTCACAGACAACGGGTCGCAATTCATCTCGAACACGTTCGAAAGATTCTGCAAAAAATGGGATATACGTCTTAGCAAGTCGACACCAAGATACCCGCAAGGCAACGGACAGGCTGAAGCTACAAATAAGACCATCATTGCCGGCATAAAGAAACGCCTTGAAAGCAAAAAAGGAGTTTGCGCTGACGAGCTAGATGGAGTCCTTTGGTCACATAGAACGACCCCGCGCCGCGTGACCGGAGCTACCCCTTTTTCTTTAGCCTTTGGCGTAGAAGCAATGGTACCAGCAGAAGCAAACATTTACACTCTCCGCCGATCTCTTATGCCGCATCATACTGAGATCAACGAAAAAATGCTGATCCAAGCTCTCGATACCATAGAAGAAGAACGAGACCGAGCCCTACTTCGAATACAGAACTACCAGCAACTCGCAAGTCGGTACTACAACCAGAAAGTAAAGGAGCGACATTTTCAAGTCGGTGACTACGTCCTCCGCAAAGTCTACGAGAACACCAAAGAATGGAGAGCAGGCAAACTCGGGGCGAAATGGGAAGGACCCTACAAAGTCGCGAAAGTCGTCAAACCGGGAGTTTACGAGCTTGAGTCAATGAAAGGCGAAGCTTTACCGCGCTCCTGGAACTCGGCAACTCTAAAAGAGTACTTTTAAGACGGCAAGACAAGGCGCCAAAAAAAAAAAAAAAAAAAATGTATGAACTACGAGCGACTTGATTCTTTCTAGGAAGATACGTAGGCAGCCTTAATCGGCACAGTCGCAAAATTAATAAAATTTTCAGCTCGTCTACCGCCTTAAAAGCTCATCAAAAGCCAAAACAGGTCAGTTTTGCAATTTTATTAAGTCAAATATTTTTAATACTAACAAAAGCCGAGTTACTAACTCGCAAACCTAAGTCGAGTCTAAGCAACTCGCAGAAAGCCGAACTCCTTGGTTCGCAAAAAAGCCGAGTCAAAGAAACTCGCAAAAAGCCGAGCAACCAATAAGACTCGCACTAGCATCATGCCTCCTGGCCAGGGGCGTGGTCTTCCTTGCGCACGAGGTGCACATCGTGGTAAGGAAAAGCCGGGACCCGTCCCGCACATTCTTCACGGTAGGTGATAACAAATAAGTCGAGCAAAAGCATCGCACATTCACCCGCCCCTAGAATAAAGCCGAGCACCCATAAGCCTCGCAAATCGCCTTTAAGGAAAAATAAAATGAAAGTCGCTATTTGTTTAAACATTGTCAGAAACAAGTTTAATACAGTAGCACGACTTAGTTACCTTTCACGTAATGAAAGTCGCTACTTGTTTAAAATTGTCAAGAACAAGTTTAATACAGTAGCACGACTTAGTTACCATTCACGTAATAAAGGTCGCTATCAGAAACAAGCTTAATAGTCGCTACTTGTTTAAAATTCGTCAAGAACGGGTTTTAATACGAGTCATATTTAAATATGTTCGTACAGCAAAAGTCGCTAAAAACGGGTTTGGATAAACTTAGCATAAACCTTCCTCAAAGGAGGATTAAATGTTTTACAAAAGCAAAAATTATTACAAGGGTTACGAAACACAAAGGAAAGATTATTTTATTCTACTCCAGCTGACGACTTCTCGAGATCATCCTCCTCCTCGATATTTGCATCTGGCTCATCGCGTAAAGCTGCAACCTCTAGACTAACCGACTTGACAAGGTTAGCTGGAACTTCCTCGGGAATCACACCAAGGTTAGTACCAAATTCATTCACACCTTTCGGAGTACGAGGTGGCGAGTCACGAGAGAGGTCCAAAAGAGGATGACGGAGCGGTGAGAGAGCAAAAGACAACTCGACCTTGGTCACGACATTCAAATTGTCGAACTTGGCATCAGCCGCGGCTTCGTCATTTGCGACTTGGTCCAGAACCGATTGAGGAATCGAGACACCTTCATCGTTAAGCTTCAGCAGACACTTCCTAAGACCAGAAATCTGGCCGAATTCAATCTGAAGGGAAGTCGCAATCTCCTGATCCTTTATATACTGCTGGAAAAGATCGAAGTGGATTTGCGCCTTGGCTCTCGCTGCCGCATCAACGCTATCCCTCTCCTTCCTAACAAACTCGGTAAAAGACTCCCGTTGCTTCTTCTTCTCTGACTGAAACGCGAGAAGGTCGACCTTTGATTTCTCATCGGCCTTGTGGAGTTTCTCTTCAGCGTCGCGAAGCTTGTTCGCGAGGACTAGATTTCTCGCCTCCAGCGCTTCCTTCTCTTCCTTCGCCCTTTTCAAAAGACCATATCTCTTTGTGACGGCATCAGCGAGCTTTTTAGCCGAATGGGTACATTCAAGGGCCACGCGATTGGAAGCCGCTATCATCTATTAAAAAAAAAGGAAGTCGATAAGATCAACAAAATAAGTAAAAAATCTTCAAAAGAAGGGGATTATAAAAAATTACCGCCGCCTCGGCTTGTTTCAAGCTGACGATGGCATCAGAGTGAGGAAGCTCCTGGATTTTTGGCCAGTCCAAATCATTTCCCCGTACGCAGGTGAGCAGGTTAAAACATGCCTGCGGGTTGTCGATAAGTGGAACTTCGCTTTCATATTGAAAAGCGAAATTGTGAATTGAAGGCTGGATAACTCCACTTTTCGACGGGCCTCGAGGGCGAGCAAGGACCAGTTCCTTACGGGTTACGAACGGCTTCAGCACACCGGAAGCATTGGCGACATCCCCGGAGTCTTCATAAAAACGCTTCCAAGGATTCTTAGATCTGCCAGAATCGTTATCCTTGTTGAGTTGCTCAGATGTCTCTTTAGCAACTTGGCTTTCAACAGCAGGTTTCTTTGTCGGATTTTCCTGATCCGATCTTCCTTCAGCCAATCTCTTCTTAGATTGGGATTTGGCTGGTGCTTTGACCGGTGGAGCCGCCATGATCGGTTTAGTGGGAGCAGCACGAGCGGTCGACTTCTCGGCAGCATCAGTCACCACTTTACTGTCATCCTAAGAAGGTAAAGCCTTTTCTTTTGATGGCTCGGTCGAGGAGGAAGGATTGGACGATATCTTTTGAGAATAGTCAACGGACACAATCTTCTTCACCTTGCCCATCTTTCTTGGCTTCTCTAGCTGTTCAGGAGCAACCTTCGTCTTGGCGTCCCACTTAACTGGATTAACAGATGAAGAATCAGAACCAACAAGAAAAAGACTATCATAAAGCGGTAAACGAACCTTCGGAGATCCGAGGAAGAAACTTATTGATACGTTCGCGAGTAAGGTCTGACCACTTGCGCAAACCGAGAGCCCGAATCTGCTCGAGGATAAATAAGTAGTTGTCGGGATACGGCTTCAGAAAAGGGTGATCCACTGCAATAACAAAAAGGAATTAAGTAAATTATCACGTTCAAGAGACAGCAAATTTGGTACGACATCTACCATAGTCTGTATTCCAAGACGTCCTGATAAGTTCCTTATGCTCGTCAGGAACGACTAACGAAGATAGCTCGACGAAGAAATAGGATCTTTGCCAATTGTTGATCTTCTTAGGCGCGTCTGTCAGAACGCGATTGCCACTTTTGAGTTTAACCGCGAAACACCCTGGGCTAGTAGCCTTCATACGATTGATCGACGTCATTTCTTCGAAGATATTCACGGTTATTGTATTGCCGGCCTCAGCCCCTAGCACCAGGAGACCGACCAAATGACGAACCGCAGCAGCTGAGAGTTGGGAAATAGCGATTTCACGGCGGTGGCAATACGAGATCAACAAGTCAGGCAGCGGGAACCAACAACGGCAACCCCCAGTGTCGGTGTTGATAAAATACGACTCATAGAGGGTCATATATCCCGGTAGAGGACTCCAAGGACGGTCAAGCGGAAAGGGGATGATGACTTTGATCTTCGGGTCCGCTTCGCAGTCTTGAAGCATAGATCTGACCGACGTCGCGTTGGATCTGGTCTGGAAAACGTTACTAAACATTTCGCTAGGGTCAACCGGCAATACAGAAGGAACGTTATCTTCAGAACCGTCTTGACCAACATCGATGTCGTCCTCATCATTATCAGAATCCCGTAGCTGGGGAATGATCAAATCTTCCCGGCCAGAGCTCTCGGCAGCATCGGTTTGACGTGATGCCTCACGACGACGTCGGAGTTCTTCAATCTCAAAATGGACAGGATGATTTTTCAAGTCGGACGAAATGCTCGAAGACGTGGAAGCGGAAGAAGTAGACTGACGACTTGATGAGTCTTCCGCAGACGAAACAGTAACAACTTCCTTGTCTTTACTTCCCGAACAACGGATCAAAGACATGATTTATTGAAGAACAGATGAAGAACACAAGAGACAAACGAAGATTGATCTAAAAACCTATAAAACATACGGCGGAGCAGCGGCTGAGAGATGATCGGAAAATAAATACCGAGAGAGAGAGAATTACCTTTCAAAACTTCTTCACTCGAGCGAAATGAGGAAGTAAGAAGTAAGAAGGGACTATTTATAGTGAAAATGACGGCGCAGGGATCGAGGCACATCATTACCTAGACGGCGCTTCGTGCTTCGCACCTACCCGACGATTGGACCGAGAATCAATTCCGGTTTCGTTGAATCACCATCGGTTTAAAGCCGATTGCTCGATTTACCACTGGTCTGAGTCAAGCCGGATCAGCCCGATAAGAATATGGGCTTAAACGGAAATAGAGCTCGCCAGACGACAAATATGGGCCTATCAAATCATTTCTTAGACCATAGGTTAACTCCTCGTAATGACGACTTGAATTCAAGTCGCCACACTGGGGGGGGGGGGGGGACTTATTGTTGGAGTCAAGATTAGCACTTTCCTAAAAGGCCTATTCATGAGTTTAGGTCGGCCCATAATGGAAAGTCGGTAAAAGGACCAAGGCGGTAAAACTTAGGTTAAAACGAACTAGGGATGATCGGCTTTCGTTAGGGTTTGGAAGGTGTTGAGGCTAAGGCGCCGCGCGACGACTTCAGTGATATGGAAATATTCCGTATCGAGATAAAACCGAGATTTTAGGAAATGTTCGTATTTATCTTCTATTTCCTTATATGTTAAACCGACTTGTAACCCTATAAAAGGGAACCCAATTGATCAATGATAGACACGCTTTTCACAATACTTTTAGCCTGAGAGACTTAAGCAAATCGACTTTGGCCTAATCTCTCTCCGGCGACTTCAACTTCTCTTTGCCGACTTCCATCTCGGAAAAACCGGCATTCAAACCCTAATTTCCATAATCACCGTGTTCTTAAATCCTTCTTTTTGAATCCCTAATTTACAAACCCTAAAATTCTTGCTATCTTCGGATACGCGGAATTGAGATCTTACAGTCACCACCCCTGTTCACTGTTCATCGGAGAGTTGCGCCATCACCATTAGTCGTCACAAGACATCATTGCTTCGAGATCCAAACAAGTAAGACATTTTCACTCTTGCTTGTTCTGCAAGTTTTATCCATCTCCACCACCATGGTTTATGGTTTCGTTCATGCTTCACCACCCATCTGCTCTCGTTTCTCCGACCCATCTCCGCCGCAGATCCGCTCCTTTGTTCGTGTCGTCGCAGTCTTCCGTCACCGCCGCTCGCTAAAAGTCCGCGCCGCCGTTCACCTCTTGTGTTGTATCTCGTGGTTTTGATTGTACGCAATCCGGCTTACCTCTTTGGACCATCGTATTATTTTGTACCAGTTTGGTTACCTCTAAACCAAACCAAACCAAGGTGATCATTCCTTAATTCTTCCACCTATTATATTGGAGTTTAATACATGTTCGTTAACATATACGTATGTTATTAAGCATGGGTTTTATATAATTATATATAATGATTCTTGTTTTATCGTACGCCAGGAGCTTGGTTACTCTTATTATATGATGGGTATATATATATTGAAAATTAAAGAGTTACGTTATTGTATGATGTAGCTGCTGGTTCGACTCAAAGCGGTGATTGGATTCGAGAGGAAGTGGGTTAAACCCATCAATGATGAGTTTTTTTTTACAAAAAGAACAAGAAACTTACAATATATAAGATTGTAGTTGATTATGAGGTAAGCATGCTTTTTATAAGACGGCTTATTTGAAAAAAATTTAACCGTATGATTTATTGATATGTCAATGTATTCTAATTGATGAAGCATGGAAAATGCATTAGATGTGCCACCATTGATTCAATTGATTTTATTTAAAGTTGGTATTATCTTGCATGTGCTAATGCAACAAGAAAGTGTACGATGCAAGTAATGATGATGATGATGATGGAAAACCAGTTGAGTTTGAATGTACGATATGTGACAAAATTGTTACAAATGGGAATGCAAGGTATAGTACATACATTAAATTTTCTTAATTGGTATATATGTATAGACTTATATTGACTATTAATATAAACTTTTTATCGAATCAAATTGTGTAGGTACTTTGTTCTTCTTCGAGTTATAGACAGTTCTGAAACAGAAACTAAGTTTATGATGTTTGATCGACCCGTTCAAAAACTTCTCCGTCTCAGTGCAAATGTTGTGGTTAAAGAATTTAATGAGGTACATGTTTACATATTTTGTTTTAAATCTTATGTATCGGTTTTGGTTTTATATGTATAGATAATCATTTGTTTTTTTTAAATAATGATTGTAGTCTACAGATTCAGCAACTTTACATCAATGCCTTACCGATTTGATCGGTAAAAAGGTTTTATTCCAAATCACAATTTCTGAAGACAATAGAAAGAATAAAAACCAACCATTTTTTGTGACACATGCTTTGGCTGATCAAGAGAGGGTTAATCAATATTTGTTTGAAACTGATCATGTATTAATTTGACTAATTGTTTATTTATATGATCTAATTGATAATTGTTATTTATGTTATCTTTTGTGATTTTATCTTACTCAGTTCATGCTCGCGAACTCAACTGACAATTCTGGACCTCATCCCCTTATGCTTACTAATTCATCTGAGATTTCAGATCCTTCACTTTGTAACTCGATTTACCCCAGTGTCTAAGAAAAGAGATGTTGTAATAAAAAAAGAAGATGAAGAGTGTTCTAGAACAAAAAGGTCGAGAGTGATTTTTGACGAGGAGGATAGTGAATGATTACCTTACCAAAAAATCGTTTACATGCAATCCTTCTTCTCATTTGTTTTTTTTGTTGTTCTTCTCCCAGAATTTTATGATGATCTCTTGGATTCTTGATTTTATTATTTGTTGAGTTTTTAATCTAGACGATATTCTATTATTAGTATTATTTTTAATAAAATTGTAACTAGACTTTAGGATTTAGTCAACTTATGGAAATTGGTTTTCTATTTTTGGATCCCGACAAATTCATATTGTTTTTGTTTACTGGTATAGGTTGTCTAATTAAATTTAGCCTAATAATTTGCAATATTACAAATAGTAGAATGTCTAAATAGAGAAGCCTTATTTTCAACATAAGCTTCCATTTGGGCTAATTTACTAATAACATAACGTTATCTTATAATCAATACTATTAAAGCCCAAATAATTAAGGCTCATTGTAAGATGAATGAAGATGAAACGATTCCAATTTATTTTAGTCATGCTAATCATTCCAAAAATCGGTAAAGTGCGCAAGCGATCGACGAAAAATATCAGTTCCATCTTGGCGCTGCGAAATATATTGAGGATATAGTTCGAAAATCGTGGTTAATCAACAACTCATTCAACAAGGTAACCCTGAAGTTTTCAGTAGAACGATATTTAAAATTAGGGTTTGTATTCATGGAAACCGATTTATATTGAGATAAACCGATTGTGAAAGACCAATGACGTATACGTTCATCGATTTTGCAACACAAAATCAAGTTTGAATTTTTAAGTAGACTATAGGGTTTATATGGTGCCTTTAAAAATAGTTCTCTATTTTTTAGATGCGGTTTAATTCATATTTTTTGGTACATGTAAGTAATGATTTTTTTTATTTATATGAAGACATATTAGCTTCTCAAAACAAATCGGAAGATGACAAATCCACGATTTTTAAAACCTATGATTCCAAACAAATGTAGAAAGAGCCTGGTATGTAATCTTGCTTCTTTCTTTCATTAGGTTTATTTTTATAATGATTTTATTTCTGGCAATCATTTTTTAAAATTTGTGTTGCAGACTATCTTAGAAACGTTCTTTAAGAGGTATATACTTGGAAAAACCAATGTTACAGTCGGGAAACTCACATCTGATGCGAGGCCAGAAGAGTTCCCTATCAAACGAGTTGGTGATATGCTTAAAGATGGCTGGAGATGGTTCGTTAAAGCACATGCATTAGAAGACTTAGATCTTTTAATTTTGAGTATCGTAGAGGTTCCGATTTCCAAATGGTACAACAGTACGGACCCGACTTTTGTGAGATCAAATATGTAAATACCCCTGAGATGGAGATTGGAGAAGCAAGCACGAGTAAGTGTTTTTCTCTTATTTTCGAGACACTTTTCTCACTCTTTATAATATTTTAAATAATAAGGAAATGATTTTTTGAAGAAACCGAGGAGAAATTCGTTACCTTAAACGTCAAGAGTGACGGCATCAAACGAACCAGAATCGTAAGTTGTTCTTTTGTATTTTGTTTTTAAATATTGTTACATGATCCATATTTGTTCATTTGGCGGTATCTTCCTAAATCCTTTGTGGATGCAAACGATTTAGAGAAGGTTGCGGGCAACACCATATCGATGGTCAATGATGCGGGAGAGAAATGGTATGTTGAGCTTGCATTCTATTCTGATAGTGACAGGTGACGTATACGTTTGAGTGGCGACTTAAGAGAGTTTTTGTTGGCAAACGATGTCAAGGCCAACTAAACAATCGTGCTTCAACTTTTCTGGAAAATGCCACTGCTCCTGTACTCAAACTCTCCTCCAAGAATGTTTGACTTGGTCTAACTCACGATTGATCCTATGTTTTAATTCTGTTTGTTTTTTGTCAAAAACTTATGTTTAATGCTTTGCTTTGTTTTGTATGTTTGTTGAATTGGTACTATATTTTTGGTTTGGTTAGGACATCTTTCAATGGAAAGTACTTAATTTACTATTGAATTCTATGTTTATATTTTGTATTGTGGTTCAAATTACTTTTCGATTTTTTTTTAATTGTGAAGATTTCCTAACCAGAAATCGCCTATAAGATTTTTTGACAAATCCAATTACCTTCTTGATAAATTCATTATAAAATTATTGATATATAAAACAAACGCAACCACGGTATTAGTTGAAATAAACAACATATAAATTAAAGTATGTAAAAAAACTCATATTAACTATCTACCACACTTAAAACAATATTGAGACAAAAAAATAAACAAAATATATGATCATGTTCTCTGTTGTAGTTGTCACCATTTTATCATATCATATAATTAATAAATACTGATTTATATCTTATAACAATTATTTATGAAATATCAATGATTGGTTAAAACAAAATCATGTTGATATAATTTGGATTATTATTTAGTATTTTAATTTAAAGATAGATTAAATGTGAGTGAGTGACATCAACCTACATTTATATTTTTTATTAATATAGTTAATACGTTAGATTGACATGTACCCACCGAATTAATTGATATCAAATTGTTATCTTAGTAGTCCATTTTATGCTAGAGTTTACATATTTAAACAATTAATAATTGCATTAATTCAATAATATGCATTACACATGCCGGGCTAAAAAAATATGTTAAACATAATAAGTTGTAGTACATACATTTTTGTTAAACGGAATAAATTGTTAGTATGTGGAATAAATTGGCAAAAGTAAAAAAATGATGATATGTTAACAGATGATGTGTTAATTTAAGAAACATAAATTTAATTTTTCCTTATTTACCGTAAAATTAAGTATATACTCAATCGTGACTTCATGGAATCGTGGTGAGTATTTATTCTAAACCCTAGGCATATACAAAATATTTCCGACTTTAACTTCCTTTTCGTCTTCTCTTTGTTCGCTATTCGGAAATTTATTTGAAAAAACTATGGCCCAAAGGCTATACCAGTTACTTTCAGAGATCAACAAGTCTACAACCAAATGGAGTTTGAGGCTGAAGGTCTTACAGTCTTGGATGTTTGAAGATGTCATAACCGCAAAAATCATCAAACTACTTTTGGTCGATGAACATGTCTCTTTTAATAATAAATGTAAGTGTACATATTTTCATTTTAACAATGGTTAGATAACCTTTGTTCCTACATGTATTATATTTTCTATATGATTCACTTTATAACAAATAGGGTCAAAGGATAGAAGGACAACTATGGGGTGATTTTGTTGAACTTTTCAAGTGGATTTTGGAATCTGAAGGCCACTGGATTCAATGGGATAACGTTGTTATCGTTGATAGGCCAATCTCAGGGCGCTTGACAGATAGTTTATTCTCTTTATGTCGAATCCATTCGAGTATAATATGGATAATTCAATTCCTTAATGGTGAGCACTACTTAGAATTGAAGCCTATAAATGGCGTTTCAAACGGCACTATAAATAGCATCTATACAATCGGTATATTTTTATGGATTATGTTATAATATTGTTCTGTGATACTATTATTTATTGGAGTAGGTCATTGATTTTTTTTGTTTTTTTTAGGTATAGATTTGATTGGTGTTGTTCTTGGAATTGATGGCTTTGAATGAAATCCAGTTTTTCATACAAATGATCGGGAAACTTATTTCTGGAGGCGTCTTCAAGTAAAATACCCAATAAACGATTTGGAGTAAGTAGAACTTCAAATACCTCTTAATTTGATTGTGTAGATGTTTATCTTTTTCTGTAATCTTATATTTTGATTGCTGGTATGTTTTTTTCCTACAGGTACCCTAAGCCTCCTCTATGTTAAGAAGAGCTATTTATTTACATGTTATTTAAGTATGTTAGGAACTTTTTTAATGTTTTTGTTAACGAATTGTTTGACTTCATTTTGAACATGTTTCTATGATTTCTTTAATAAAATTTTTAGATTCCCAATTGCATAGGTAATCATGACCTACAATAATAGACGCAATTTCCAATGATGTGTATCAACGTTTTTGCAAAACAATAAAAAATAAAATATGATTTTATAAATTAACTTATTTACGATGTCTAAAAATAAAACAAAGTGAACTCATGTACATAGTTTATTTGTAACATTGTTAGAGTAACTGTTCGATAATTATTCATAGTATGTACCTAAATATAAAAGTATTTTATATTATTTGAATTAAATGAAAATATTTAAATCATTTAGATATTTAATCGATTATTAAACTGATTCAAATTAAATATCTCGGATCACAACTATTAGATACTGTATTTATACATAACAAAACTGTTATAGATCTTTTGTTAAGTTCACACATAAGAAATTAAAATAAGTAATATATACCTTATTATTTTGTCACTTTCCAATTTTATTAGGTTATTTCTATACGGTAATTTTGCTGAAAACCCTATTGTCCTATATAATCCTTTATATACAGAATTGTATAATACTCTAATGTGCATTTCATCAGCCCCAAAAGAAAAAAGAAAAAACCAAACATATTGCTTCTCGATTTGTGAGATATCTTCTTAATGGCGAATTTTGTTCCATTAAGAGAATTATCTTTTCAAAAGGTTAACCTTACTATTTGTGTCACTATTGTGCATAAATGGATTAAATACGTTGCTGGGAAGCAAACCTATTTCTTGATTTTAGCAGATGAATCCGTAAGTTATTTCAACCAGATAAAAATATTTGATAATAGTTATAATACTCTTTTGGCACATTACAAGGGTTATGCCAAACAATTATAATATCTTATTGTTATCATTGTGTTAACTTTCGATTCAATTTGTCATTCTCAGAGCTGTAAGATGGAAGCTAAGATTGAATACCCAACCAAACTACAATATAAAATGTTGTTCACCAAAAACATTGCATCATTCTGCCTTACAAAGTTTTTGCTCCAGCCGCAAATGTGTATTAATCGTACAACTAAACATCCACTTAAAGTTGCGTTCAAACATGAAATTTTTATAACCCCGACTGATAGTTTGACCAAAAGATTATTTCTGAATTCACAAAATTTGATGACATTCAATCAAAGGATAACACATACTTAATCGGTGAGCCATTCATAGCATTTTACGAATATATATTTGATACAATTTGATTTGCTATTAAATAATGTTTAATATCGCATATATTTAATTGGCTTAATCCGAGGAGTTGAAGATTTGGAAGTCATTCATAAAACCGGTCCTAATCTATTTAAAATTAAATTCCAACTTATTGATGAAATGTATTTATTAATCTCTAAGCATGTAAGATACCCTTTTTATGAATGTATGGATTTGACAAATGTTTTGGTTGTTTTTTGTGCAGTGGCAATATCATCCCATGCGTTCTGTTTGTTAACCATGCAAAGCAATTTAACAAGGCAATCAAACCTGTATTCGATTCTATTTAGTGTTGCGTTATGCATTTCTGTAAGATTGACGGCATCCCAGGTTCTTTTACATAATCTATGTGGTTATTATGTACTGTATGTATTAATTACTTGTAACTCACCACTAATTATATTGAATTATACACTTAACAATAGGTAAAAAGTTTGTCACCTCTGTAGACGCAATAACTGAAGTGCTTATTGACAATGATATTCCAGACATTAAGAAGTGAGACTATTTTATGTAAGTTTGAAATTGTATCAACCTTACATAATATTAATAATCAGGGTATATATTTCTGAGTAATTGTTTTCCGATCAATTGCAGGTACAAGTGGCATCTCTAAAGAACTTAGAACCATGATTAAGATCATTATTGGAGAAGGGAATAATTTGCGATGGTTTTTTCGTTGATTAATATTTTTTTTGGCTGTAACGACTATTTGATTTTATTTTTATAATTAAGTGTTTTTACTATTTTAATTGGTTTTAAATTTTCTCAAGCAAAACTATACAACAGAATATCGTAATGCAAATTTATTCATAATCGTGGCCATTGAAAAGATCAAATGTCAATATTACATGTTCTTAATGTTGTTTTGAAAATAATACATAACGATCACTGTATAACGATATATGTATGGATATCATTCACATATTCATTTATTATAGTACATATAATTATATGTAATCGAATAATGTAACGTATAAATTTATGTATTAATCAATTACTAGAAATATAAAATATATGTAAAACATCTATACCCATTAAAATCGCCTAAAATATATGTATAGTTATGGATCTAGATATTCATTTAGATACATTAATATTTACTAAAAAATGTATTTCTAAAATTTCTCAACAGACTTTCCTATATCAGATATTCTGTTATATATCCATTTATAAACAAAAAAAAATCGTTTCTTATGGATGATGAAATATTCCATAATATATTAATATTCTACCTTACTAACTTAGATATAAATCAATGGAATATATATATATATATATATATATATATATATAATTTGTAATTTGCAAATCACAACTATGATATGATGGATTCAAAAGGTCTAGATGTTTTTAATAACGGAGAATTAACAAATATTTCTAATTTACAGTGTGTTTTAGATAAATGGCGAATAAAAGCTCGAATTCTTAGAAAGTGGAACAAGTTTATTTTCCCATCCGTTCCAACCATCGATCTCATATTGGTAGACGAACGGGTTAGTGTTCAAATTTTGGTTACTAATCTATATTCAGCTCTTAGAACTCAGTGGACGCTTATTTGTGTAACGTATCTTTATTGTTATAAAATTTCCTCGCAGGGTTCTAAAATTCATGCAATAATTCCTAAGAAATTATGGCAACCATCTTGGACGAGAATTATTATTTAGGATACTACAGTTATCATTCAAACGTTTAAGGTTCGTTTTTGTACGAATTATCTTCGCGAAACATCTCATCCTCGAGAAATTTTATTTAGTGAGGAAACATCCTTAGCGAGGGTTGTCAGTGGAGTTGATAGTTTTTTCTTTCATTTTGTCCCATTCACTAAAATTTTCATGGGCGAACACAAAATTAATACAAGTCTTGGTAAGTTTTTTTCAATGTTTATTTTTACAAATATCATTCTTTTATTAATTCATACCGAATTATAATTTTTTTTTTAAATGGGTTAAATGTCTTCAGAAGAGTTATTAATGTTGGTGCTCAGAAACGATGGTACCTTCCATAAGGTTTTTCTTGGAAAAATATTCATTTGACTTGATGGATAGCAGATTAGATACATAAATGCTTATTTTATATGTTATAGAGTAGACAACATTTTAATGGTGTGAAGCAAATATTATATTCTAATGTCTATATCATGACCTTGATTGAAGTGTGATATTTTATCGTGCAAACTTACTGATACGTATGCATTTGATTTTGCTACTGAATTTTCGATCAATTGGTCTAAGTGAAACAATGATTTTCCAGTAATGTGTGTCATACAATTTGGGGTTCTTAGCTTGCATAAAGGTAATTACTCGATGAATTATTATAACAAATATTTTTAAATAACAAATTATAGAAGCCTCCATAACTCGGTCTATATATTTGACATTTGTGAACAAGCTCATTGGTCCAAAATATTTATAGATCCTCAAGATGTCCATGTTCAAAGAATGAAGGCAGCAATTATTAACAAGAATATTTAGTATTCTAAAATATATATTTACAGATAGATTATTCTTTTCTATAGTTCGAATTATTGGCTGAGTAAGTTAAGCGGTTTGTTAAGAATATTCTTAGCTATTGTCATCTGTTTTATTCATCCGCAAAAATTGATATTACAAGTATGACTAGATAAATTTTCTTAGTTATTATCCTTCGTTTAGAAATTACTTTGCTACTTTCCTGCGTTTTATTTATCCTAAAAAATTGATATTACAAGTCGGACTAATCAATATTCTAAACATAAAATAATTTCTTCAAACGAGTTCGAGTAAACCGAAGCTTGACTTGTGATATCGGTTTCTTTCCGCCAGAACCCAAACCGCTTTCTCGACAGACCATTTGTAGTCTTTTCCCAGTCAGATGTCGATGAGATAGAAATTGTTATAAGATCAACACTGAAACCAACGTTCTCCTTAAAATTAAGAAACTCAGAGGCATCGATCTCAAACAATCATCTCGCCGCCGACTTGCCTTTCTGGAAAGACAATTTCGTCTGTCGTCCTCGCAAGACTTTTTCTCTGATTGTCAGCTGCACAGATGGGAACTGTGATGAAATCAACACCGTCAGAGGATCTTCATGGGGTAAAAAGAATTCTGAAACGGCGTGAAAACGATTCCAAAACGGCCATCTCACGACCAACCGATCTCCGCTGAACAGCTTGCCTAAAGAGCAATTTGTTCCACGTCTTCCGAGACGGGTCCGCTCCGATTTGGTACAGTCGGTTGCTCTAAATAAAAAAAAGAAATATATATCAGGGTTCTTATATTCGAAGATCCAAAACAAAAATATAAAAGCAGGGAGTAACTTAGGCGGAAAACAACCGATCTTGGAATAACGGACCACAACATGTTACTGAAATTAACGACGCATCATATTGATCCAAATGAAGGATATGAGCGTCGCCCTTAAGTTGGGAAGGGCGACAAACGGAAGGAACGATCAGCACAAATCTATTTAATGACGAGGTACCCCTTAGCAAAAAGACCATAAGTTCATCGACGAACTCAATCATGCATGACTCCAGAGGTCGACACAGATTCGAACACAAGAAAAACGATGAAATTTTTTGCATTTAATTTAGGAATAAAGATAAAAGCCAGAAAACAAATAGAAGTTTTGGTATAACCAAGGGAAAGGGAAGAAGTGAGTATGGTGAAGAGTGATGAAGAGACCCTCACGCATGTCAATCTTGGTTTAAAGCCACATGACATTTTGTGTACTGATAGGCTTCTAAGTTTTACCCTATTCTAAACTGCAAGTGAACAGCAATGTCAAAGTAGTATATAGGGCTATCGAATCCACAGGGACACTTGGTCTCAATAGAAACAGAAACGTAGAGATTAATACTAGAAATAAGCAGATGGTGAAGTAAATAAATTGCGAAACAAGAAAGTAAACAGTAGCAGAGATTAACGGTTGTGAAGCAATAAACTAAAAGCGTCAAGCCTAGGGTATTCTCAGGAAATCAGACAAGCAGACGGTTCATTCAGCAAGGATCTAATTAAGCACAGTTCTAGAACTCAAAACACAGATATAGAATTAACCAAATTCCTTTGCGATAATTCTCTAAGCCTAAGTGCAGCAAACCAAACTTTCGTTTGCGAGAACTAACAGATTAAACTAGCATTAATTCCAAGTTTGATATGTTCACAATTATCCTAAACCAAACTTCCGTTTGCGCAAAGTTTAATTGCCCAATTTAATTAGTTCAGATTCCTAAACCCCACTTCCGTGACGTATTTAGCAACCTAAGATCTAGATTCTAATTGATCAGGTTAGAACTAGCTTTAAGCACAATTAAATTGAAGAACAGATATAGTTATGAATCCTTAACTGAATTTGAACAAGTCTAGCAAGTCATGAAATCCTATGTGAGAAACCCTAAACTCAACTATGGATCTACTCAGACATGATTAATGAAAACATAATCAAAGAAATAATAGATTGCATATAAGAAATTAAATAGATAAAGGGGTTTGAAATCTTCTCCAAAATAAGTGAATACAGGAAATAGATCAGCCCCAAAAGCTCTAAAAATCTCTTAGCTATTAGTATCAAAGCGTAATGTAAAGCGTAGGTAAAATAAACACCAAAAACTAGTATATATAGGTATAATCTCGGATGTGGCTTTTGTGTAAATACTGGAACTATCTTGGGCCTCTTTGCAACTCTTCATATCTTCATTAAACCGACGTGTACGGCCCATCTCGCTAGTGTGTCGACCGATGCACAAGGTGTGTCGGTCGATGCATGATCAATAAATCGGACAGTGACTTAAGCTCTCGGCCAAAACGTCCCAAAAGTCCCAAAATTCTCCAAATATCTCCAATTAGCTCCAAACCTGATTAAACCTGTAAAAGACTCTAAACAAAGACAAAAGACACTAAAAACACAACTATATCATGGTCTAAACTGGGTAAAAACCATGATATATCAACTCCCCCACACTTAGCCTTTGCTTGCCCTCAAGCAAAACATAGAACTAAAACATGGTGAAGAGGTTTGAAAACTCTTCAGAAACTCATTTCATCCTAGAAGCTACAATACTCAGATTAACGGTTGTGAAGCAATAAACTAAAAGCGTCAAGCCTAGGGTGTTCTCAGGAAATCAGACAAGCAGACGGTTCATTCAGCAAGGATCTAATTAAGCACAGTTCTAGAACTCAAAACACAGATATAGAATTAACCAAATTCCTTTGCGATAATTCTCTAAGCCTAAGTGCAGCAAACCAAACTTTCGTTTGCGAGAACTAACAGATTAAACTAGCATTAATTCCAAGTTTGATATGTTCACAATTATCCTAAACCAAACTTCCGTTTGCGCAAAGTTTAATTGCCCAATTTAATTAGTTCAGATTCCTAAACCCCACTTCCGTGACGTATTTAGCAACCTAAGATCTAGATTCTAATTGATCAAGTTAGAACTAGCTTTAAGCACAATTAAATTGAAGAACATATATAGTTATGAATCCTTAACTGAATTTGTACAAGTCTAGCAAGTCACGAAATCCTATGTGAGAAACCCTAAACTCAACTATGGATCTACTCAGACATGATTAATGAAAACATAATCAAAGAAATAATAGATTGCATATAAGAAATTAAATAGATAAAGGGGTTCGAAATCTTCTCCAAAATAAGTGAATACAGGAAATAGATCAGCCCCAAAAGCTCTAAAAATCTCTTAGCTATTAGTATCAAAGCGTAATGTAAAGTGTAGGTAAAATAAACACCAAAAACTAGTATATATAGGTATAATCTCGGATGGGGCTTTTGTGTAAATACTGGAACTATCTTGGGCCTCTTTGCAACTCTTCATATCTTCATTAAACCGACGTGTACGGCCCATCTCGCTAGTGTGTCGACCGATGCACAAGGTGTGTCGGTCGATGCATGATCAATAAATCGGACAGTGACTTAAGCTCTCGGCCAAAACGTCCCAAAAGTCCCAAAATTCTCCAAATATCTCCAATTAGCTCCAAACCTGATTAAACCTGTAAAAGACTCTAAACAAAGACAAAAGACACTAAAAACACAACTATATCATGGTCTAAACTGGGTAAAAACCATGATATATCAACTCCCCCACACTTAGCCTTTGCTTGCCCTCAAGCAAAACATAGAACTAAAACATGGTGAAGAGGTTTGAAAACTCTTCAGAAACTCATTTCATCCTAGAAGCTACAATACTCAGATTAACGGTTGTGAAGCAATAAACTAAAAGCGTCAAGCCTAGGGTGTTCTCAGGAAATCAGACAAGCAGACGGTTCATTCAGCAAGGATCTAATTAAGCACAGTTCTAGAACTCAAAACACAGATATAGAATTAACCAAATTCCTTTGCGATAATTCTCTAAGCCTAAGTGCAGCAAACCAAACTTTCGTTTGCGAGAACTAACAGATTAAACTAGCATTAATTCCAAGTTTGATATGTTCACAATTATCCTAAACCAAACTTCCGTTTGCGCAAAGTTTAATTGCCCAATTTAATTAGTTCAGATTCCTAAACCCCACTTCCGTGACGTATTTAGCAACCTAAAATCTAGATTCTAATTGATCAAGTTAGAACTAGCTTTAAGCACAATTAAATTGAAGAACATATATAGTTATGAATCCTTAACTGAATTTGTACAAGTCTAGCAAGTCACGAAATCCTATGTGAGAAACCCTAAACTCAACTATGGATCTACTCAGACATGATTAATGAAAACATAATCAAAGAAATAATAGATTGCATATAAGAAATTAAATAGATAAAGGGGTTCGAAATCTTCTCCAAAATAAGTGAATACAGGAAATAGATCAGCCCCAAAAGCTCTAAAAATCTCTTAGCTATTAGTATCAAAGCGTAATGTAAAGTGTAGGTAAAATAAACACCAAAAACTAGTATATATAGGTATAATCTCGGATGGGGCTTTTGTGTAAATACTGGAACTATCTTGGGCCTCTTTGCAACTCTTCATATCTTCATTAAACCGACGTGTACGGCCCATCTCGCTAGTGTGTCGACCGATGCACAAGGTGTGTCGGTCGATGCATGATCAATAAATCGGACAGTGACTTAAGCTCTCGGCCAAAACGTCCCAAAAGTCCCAAAATTCTCCAAATATCTCCAATTAGCTCCAAACCTGATTAAACCTGTAAAAGACTCTAAACAAAGACAAAAGACACTAAAAACACAACTATATCATGGTCTAAACTGGGTAAAAACCATGATATATCATGTACGCGGAGCACATTCATTGGTTCAAAAAAATGTGGTTTAAATAAGCTTTACATTCTTAAATATACAAATATTAAACAAAAAATATGTCCAACAAAAACCGAATGTTTATATACGGCTTTTAGTTTTTCCATAGATACAATGCTATAATGTTTTCCGTATTAGTATATACTTATTATTTTATGCATCCAATCCAAACGTAATAATTCGGATATGCATATGAAACTATGAATTGAATCTTTTACCATCTCAATATAGAAAAAAAGTTATATCACATTTTATATTGAAACTAATCGAGAAATACACCTAAATTAATTAACAATAGAATAATGTATGCACATGCGTGTGGATCGATCACTTATTTTATATTATAACAAAATCTAATAAAACTATTTTAATTTTTTTCTTAAGAAAAAAATTATTGAATTCGTATTTATTTTAAAATTTTTTTATTATAAACCATTTTAATTAAATTTTAATATAAATATTCTCTAATTTTTATTTTATTCAACATATATTCGTAATATCTTTTAATATCTTTTTGTTTGAAATATAAATATGTATTTAATAGTATTAAAAATCTTTAAAATATTTTTAATTTTGAGTTCTTAAGAAAAATAATTACTAAATTCATACTTATTATTAAAATTTACTAAAATAATAATTTAATTACATTTGATCTATAATAAATACAAAAATCTTTATATTTAGACAAAAATAAACACAAATTCATTTAATGTAACATAATCCTATTTTTTTAAGTGAATATTTTAAAAATAAATAAATTATTATAAATTAAAATCTAATTTTTAAAATATTTAAAAAAAAATAAAATACTAAAAACTAGATTGATATATTTATACTTTGATAAAATATTAAAATTAGTCTATATATTATATTGTTTAAATATATGATAGATCATGTGGAAAAGCCCTAACTAATAACAGAAAATTTGATGAAGTGACGTGTTGTTTTGTAAGTGCCACGTCGTCATTCATAATAAATGGGTTCTTAATAGAGATGAGATTTTGAAAGTTTTAAACGCCAGTTAATTTGTTTGGTGTTTTTGAAAAGTATAAACCACCGATTAGGTTTATGCGGTTTAGTATGTTATATGGTATTAAGAACCCATTCAAAATTTTACAATATTTTATTAATTTAAAATATTTTGAATAATTCAGTATTTAATTTAAAATGTTTCTGTTGCATTTTAATAGATATATAATTTGTGCTATAAAATATTAACATAATATAATCTTGTACCCAACGTTACATAAACTAATGGGTCGGAGTTCCGTCATCCGAGTAGGTCTTTCCGTCTTCGGAATTAGACATATATTTGTAGTATGTAACCTTGGAACATCATTAACCATCTTCAGAACATCAGCTTTAATTACTTCCCAAGATTGCTGGAAGAATAATGCTATCATACCATCCGGCTCGGGGGCCTTCTTCAGATGGCCGGTGATCTGATCCTGTCAATCCCAAATATTCCACAAATGAAAAAGAAAAAATTGTGTGCCAATCTTTATTTGCGAGCGCCCTGTCTAGTTTGCATCTAACAACATGATTTCCCCTTCGTCCACGCCAAGAAAAAGAATCTCCAAGTGAAGGAAACTCGATTAAACCACAGTACCAAATCATATGCTTAAATGAGGAAAAGGCCGACGCGTATCGAAGAGGACCACCTTGTTTTTCGTGATTTCCCGATATCTCGTTTAAATTTCCAATAACAAACCATGGTTTTGTCCTATTTAAACCAAAGCGTGTTATTCTTTCCCAAACTTGATCTCGTAGTTTCTGAACCGGATCCTTGTAGACAAAGGAAATATATATCTTGTTCCCTTGTATATATGTCTCAATTTCAATGATTTTGTTGCTCGCATAAATTATATCGACATTGGATGTCATTATTAAATAGTGCCAGCCCACCCGCCCTTCTTGGTTTCACCGTATAAAGTTTGTCGTAACTAAAATGCCCTAGAAATTTCTGCGTAAATCCATAATTTGTTTCGTCTCGTAAAAAACAAAAATTATTGCTTATGTTTAAACCATATTTGCCGCAAATAGCCTATAGTCCAATTATTTCCCAAGTTTTGACAGTTCCATCTGATAATCCGTATCTTAAAATTGAGATGAGTAAGTTTTTGCAAATGGGATAAAACACACAAATAACATACAAAAATCCTTTTTGTGCATGAGATGTACTTGGAGACCTTATTAACGTAAAAAATAACATCTTCGGTATTCCCATTTAAAGCATATAAGTCCACACAAAGCCAACTGATTCCACTTGGGGAGACTTGAAATTTATCCCATTCAGCATAGACCTTTATATCAACGTCATTTTGTAGCTTATGCATCAGCTAGGTATATCTAGGACTGTGGAATATTGGTTGAACTCAGTGTAGGTGTCTGATCTTTGGAGGATGAGGTGCTGCCTATCAAATGGGTCTTGTAATTGTTGTCGGATGTGTTATCTTATAAGCATAGACAAACTTCAAACAGAGCTGAACTCAAGATTTTGAAGGCCTTATCCAATATAAATTTACAAATACCATAATTTGCATAATAAAAAATATTACATCTAAAATAATTATAAAACAAAATACAAGTTAAACAAAAATAATTGTTATATATATATATATTATCAAAAAATCTATAATATTAAGAAATACATTATATTTGAGATTAACTTTTACTTTACATGTTTATTACGTTTTACGTGTTTATTACATTTTATACTATTGTAATTAATTGATATTTTCATTATTCATTAAATACATTTTGGGGTTTAATAAAGTTAAACTAATGTGTGGACCATGTTAAATATTTTAATTTTATTCGAAATATATTAATAATATTTATATATATTTTTTAAAAAAAATATATATAATTTTTAAATTATAACAAAAAAATATAAATATATATATTTTCATTTTTTCTTTCTTAACAAAACTAATTATTAAATTCATATTTATTAGTATTAAAATTTATTATAAAATAATTTTAAGTAAAATTTGATCTATAAATTAAAAATATATATATATATATTCTATAACCATAAATAAATTATTAAATTAAATGAATCGATACACCAATTATATTTATAAATTATAAAATCAAATTTAACTAAGTATGCACATAAAATAACACAATTTCATGTATGTTAGCATATTTCAACTTTTTAAAAATGAATACAACCAAATAAATAATTTAACATTAATTAAGTTTAATTATAAAATAAAATTAATTTAGCGTTAGAATATTAATAATTTTTTGATATATTTTAATCAGATAAAAATATTTAAATTAGTTAATATTTTTATTATTCAAATATATGATGTGTTAGGTTATAGTTGATAATTTTATGATTGCAATTTTTCCGATTGTTCCATCCAATTTACAAAATATTTAGACTACTACAAGTCGGGTTAAAAATAGATTAACGAAATTTAATTAGAAAGATATTAAAACAAATTTTGCATACTCAAAAAGGGGTTAAAATTATGGATTAGCAAGTATCAATTAAAATATTCTTAATTTGAAAAAATATTTATATTAGTTAATATTTATATTATTGTAATATGTGATGAATTAGATTACAATTGATGTTCTTACGATCATTTTTACTGGTTGTTCTATCAAAATTTTAAAATACTTAGACCACTATAAGATGAATTAAAAAATAGATTAATTTATTTCAATTAAAAATATATAAAAAGATTTTGTTCATTGGAAGACATGTCAAAAAGATAAATTAATTAATTTTAATAAAAAAACATTAAAATGAACTTAAACCAATGCAAAATGTTAAATGAACATATTATCATGTTTCGACTTTCATAAATCTATAATTATTTTTTTATAAATTAATAAATTAAAATACTAAAAACACAAATAAATTTCATGTATGAGCATATGGTGTTTTATGTACAAAATAAATATTTTAAATCAACATAATAAATATTATACTTATATCAAATAACTTTTATAATGACTGTTTATTAAAACTAAAATATTATAACATTATCTTTAAACAAAAAAAAACTTACTCAGTGCAATCTTGCATTTAGCATATAATCCTAATAATATGCAGTTACTAAAAAATGTGTTGAATTACATCTGACCACTTATAAGACGGATTTGCGAGGCCTAGAAGAGTTGTTATATTCTGCCATAGCTCAGCCGAGTAGGGACACTCAAAGAAAAGGTGGTCCCTGCTATCCTTTTCAATACCACACAACATGCAGTAACATTCAATATCTGTTCCCCAAGAAACTAGGCAGTCAGATGTTGGGTTACGATTAAGCGTAAATAGCCAGGCATTGGTTGCATGTCTAGGAATGATAGGTTTATGTCAAACTAATTTTGAGATGAAGGATTTGTGTACCTTGTTGCCAATAAGCCATACAGGGTAATCATTCCCAGTTGAGTGCTGAAGCATGGAGAAGAAAGCTTGCAAGGTGACTTGTTTTCGGATCTTGCTGCCGGTATAAGCCAAAGTGTTACCCCTTTTCAGATCCGAGACTGTCGAAAATAGAGGAATTCCCAGAGAAGATGGTCCATCGATACCAAAAAGTGATAGAGAATACCAAGAGGAGTCTAAGGATCCCACCAAAAGAAGGTGGAGTCTCCATTTCTAACCATTATCCTCAAGAAGGTTAAAGCTTTTTATCTAAGCTTTAACAACTTTCAAAACATCCAAGAATAGCTATAGTTATTTTCATTAAGAGCCCAAAAGGATGAAGTAGATAGATACCATCCTCTGATCCAAGCAACCCATATCGAACCTCCTCTGAAAAACATCATCTAGATTAGCTTCAGGGCATACGTTTCATACCAGCACTTGATGTTTCATAGAACTAGACCGCCCTATGATTTAGGAATAGACAGATCTAGCCATGAAACTTTTTCACCTGATGAAATTCCAATAACTCCATGCCACAAGAATGAGCTGCATAAATAATTAATCTTTTTGATAACCTTTTTGAGAGAATGAAGGTGCTTTCCAAAATACTTATAATACCCAAGATGACAGAGGATATGAGTGTTAGTCTCCCGGCCATAGACAGTGCACGAACTGTCCAAGAAGTCATCTTCCTCTTTATTTGATCAATAAGCGCATCAAAGTCTCCTGTTGTGAGTTTTTTAGAGTATAATGGCAACCCGATATAGCGAATCGGAGGCTCACATTTATGAAGGCCTAAATAATTGGTGATTATATCCCTTATATCAATACTTATACCCGCAAAAAACATTGAAGTCTTTGCTATGTTTACCCCCAAACCGACATCATTTCGAACTTGTGTATTACTGATAATATGCCTAGCAGAAAACGTTATGAACCATCTTGGAAGATTAGCAAATCTCGGCGATGCACATATGGGTAAGATTCATTGCCTCACAGCCTGGATGATAGCCAAAAGAACCTTTTTCTGCAGCTCCGTTCAACATTAGTGACAACACATTCATCATTAAGACAAAGAGATTGGAGAAATAGGATCAGCTTGTCTCAAACCAGATTTTCCTTTGAAATACCCTGAGGTGATGCCATTTATGCTTCAAGAGAAAGTAGGCGAGAAGATGCACGAACGTATCCAGCCTATCAACTTTACCAGGATCTTGTTAGCATGTAAAGTGCTGAGGAAGAAGTCCCATATTACGAAATAAAATACTTTCTTGATATCTACTTTCAGAGTGATTCTAGTCGTCTCCGTCTCTTTGTGGTATCCTTTCACAACCTCAGAAGCGAGCATAACGTTCTCCATAAGTAGTCTATATTTGACAAAGGTTGTTTGGTTGGGGAGAATCAGATTAGGAAGAACTGATCGCAGGCGATTTGCAATGAGCTTAGTTATCAGCTTATATTGGGTATTCAACAGAGCAATTGGATGGAACTCAGTTAATTTGTTGGCGCCTTGACATTTTGGAAGAAAAACCAGAGATGTTGCGTTCAAACAGGTGAGCATGAAGCTGACTTCGAAGAAACTTTAGACGGAGCTAACGAATTCAACACTTAAAACGGACCAAGAAGCTTTGAAAACTTGGGCGTGAAGCCATCATGCCTTTGCGTCTTGTTCTTTGGCATGTTTTTCAAACATTCCAAGATTGCTTCCCCGGTGAAAGGCTACACCAGAATAGTTGATTGAGCCTCATTTCATTTAGTCTCCATTACCCCACTCAAAAAATTCGGTAGTTCAGGGCAGAAGCATCTTTTAATCGTGGATAACTGATTTTCGAAGAAACCAATTGCCTCATCATGAACTTCCTCAAGAGAAACCATTTTGGACCATCCTCACGCTCAAGCTCTTTAATCCCATTTTTGGAATTCCTGGCTTTTGTAACACTCATATAAAATGGTGTATTTGAATCTCCTTCCCGTACCCAGGTTATTCTAGATCTATGCTGGAAAAAGCTTTCCTCCGCTGCCCCAATGAAGACTAAGAGATTCTAGCAAAGCCTCATTTTGCAAGTTTTTGGATGTCGGGTCATTTAAGGCTCTCAATTACGCTTCATTTAGCTGTTGGGAAGCATCGGAAATTCTCCTTTCAATGTCACTATAGTTCTCCTTCCTGAGAGTTTTCATTGACATTTTCATTTTCTTAATGTTGAAGCAGAAATCCTTAAGTGGGCTGCATATGTGACTTGAATTGTGCCAATTCTCTGCAACACAGTCCAAGAAAATAGGATGTTTAGTTAAGAGATTATAAAATCTGAATGGACAATTACCAAACTTCGGTGGATCAGTAACGAACTTTATCAAACATGGAGTATGATCTGAGAATTGATTCGCATCAAAAAAACTGTGAGCTGTCGGAAATTGTAGAAGCCAAGTACCATTTATCAAACAACGATCCATCTTTTCCGACATGTTCTGATGGGCGTTTATTCGTCCAAGTGGATCTGGGAGAGGTAGAGGCTATATTAAATACTCCCAAATCAGACAAGCAATCTCTAAAGAGCCTCATTTCAAAAGTAGTTCTAATGATTTCGGTTTAGAAGTCTCTGAGGGATGCAGTATTTCATTAAAGTCTCCATTAATCATCCACGACTTTGACGAAAGCCCAAAAGAAGCCTCCGTATCACGAAGAGACCGCCACAAATCTTTTATGTCATCCTCCTCATTGCTCGCGTACACTGCTGTATAGAAAACGATTGTACCATCCTCCATAGTGACCTCGCAAGTTATCGATTGCATATCCCTGAAGAGGAGACTAACCTTTGTTTGAGATTTATAGATTATCCAATTTTTTCCTAAATCCGAGAATTGATAATTGTCCAAAATGGACCAGTCAGTTTTTAAAGCCGCCAGAATTTGTTGCTTATTTATTTCCCGCACATGCGTTTCCAAAAGTGCCCCAAAAGATACTGAACTTCTATTAAGCCAACTAGATAACAGGCTATGCTTTGCCGTGTCGTTAATTCCTCACACGTTCCAAAAAAAAATTTAACCGTCATTATAAGTATATGGGAGGTTGAGAGTTCTTCCATTCAATAGGAAGAGTTACATCCTATGAAGGAGGAGATAGTTGGCTTCTCTTACGCATTTTATTCTTCCTATTTGGCGAGGTAGAGATAGCAGACGAACCAACAAACGTAGCAGGACAAGAACCAGACACTGCCATTTCCAAAGGTTTCAAAGTCCTTGCTGGTTTAGCCAAAACAATATGATTATCAGCCGAGCTGATTATTTCCATATGTGACACAACCATAACAGTTTCCTCCTTTTTGCATCAATATGAATTTATTGGAGACTTTAGTTAAAGGAATCTCAACATAAACCTTGAGTTTAGCAGCAGACCATTGAGTAACAGGGGAGAATGGGGTCTCCTTTGTAGATGCCGGTACAGTCGTTTTTTGCGTTTGAGATTCAGGGTAAATTCCTGTTAAAAGAAGTCAGTGATCCCGACTTGCTATCAAGGGTAACAACATTGGCTGAGATTCTAGATGGTGCGACAAAATAGTTGGTACCTTCTTGTGAAGGAGCTTTGGGAGCAGATGAAACAATCATCCATTCTTTATTACTCTTTTTACCCGAAGGCTTATTAGCTCGCTGAGTTTGAGGAGCAGGAGCAGATGGACAAAGCGAGGCTTTGTGTGCAATATCTTTGAAGTGTTCACAAAGGGGAGGCAGCCACATGTAAGTTATGGTCAGAATCACTATTTTCCCATCTTCACATTCTAACTCAACCTATGCTGGAAGAGGTTTTGTTAAATCAACTACCACTTTCACTTTCGTGGACGTGATACTCGTGAAAGGCTTGTAATCCACTGCCCTTCCAAGAGGACGACATATAATACTTAAACCTTTCGGGGTTATCAAGTCAAAGGGGATATATTTGATGGTTGCCCACACCGGAGCTTTGACAAGCGAAGGCAGATTAAAGTAAAATTCGGATTTCCATTCAGTCACAAAAAATGGCGAATCACCGAGCGCCACAGTTCATGTTGCAAGATCATCCTTCGAAGGGTTGGTGAGGGTATATAGAACAAGAAAGTGTTCTTAATGAGATGATGAATGATTACCTTTTTATCTCTTCCCCACAAGTAGTTCAACACACCCCATACTTTTTCATAAGAAGGGGCATTTCCGTAGAATATACCAACAATATAGTTGCTATGGAGCTCTGCTCCTCTCTGAAAAACCGAGTTTGGGACCTTTACTCTCGGGCGTCCTTCTTGAGAGGTGGAAAACGGGGCATCGCAGCTTGGAATTTTGGCAGAAGAGTTAAGATTTTCCGCCCAACTAAAACCCTGAGATGACGAACCATTGCTTGAAGAAGCTTTGTTTGTGGCTGGATCCGGGACATTTTCATCTTGTTGGGGCGAGATTGGAGTTTCAACAGTTTTGAGATTTGTCGGGATACCGGTTGGACCAGTAGGAGAAGCTTTCTGAACTTACGGGTTTAGTCCCAAAATACCTGACACCGAAGATGAATTGACGACCTTAAATATCGATTCCTACAAACCATTAGACGGAGGAGCTTGATTAGAAGAGCTTTGGAGATTAGTAGAACCCAAGATTAGCAGATCTGGCGGTGGAGAGGTAGCAGATTCAGGGGTGACTGAGTAGCCATCGCGGCGGCGGTCCGCTGAGAAGGACCCAACAGCAAGCAGAGTAACGGCTAAATTTGAAAATCATCGAAAAAGTCGCTCAAGAGAGAGAAAAAGTTAACTTTATGCATTTGTTTTATGCATCCACTTACTTCACATGATATTATATTAAAATTTCCAACAAATCTTAATTTTATATCTTAAGTGGATCTCCAATAACCAAAGCCATGCCAATTACCTAGTTTTTGAATGTACAATTGCATAGTATATAATTGATTTTTTTTTCGAAAGTGGGAACCTGTAAAATGAAAACTATTTCTAAAATGTTTAAAAAAACTTCCATCATGTTTGGATGTGGCCTCAAAGGCCTTCTAAGGGAGAATAAGGAGATTTTCACCTAAAGAATTATAACACCTAAGTTGGATGTATACCATCGAAAGTAACGTATTCATAAAGTATGTGTAAGATGAGTGAGGGGATTCGTCTGAGGGCTGAAACTCTTTATTATATGTTTGTGGTAATTATTTAGGTAGGTGATGTCTAAAGGGAGTGATGTTGTAACTCTCCCTTAATTAGCAGATGTCTTAACATGGATCATGAGCTAATGACAAGGGCATTTACCTTAATCCGTAGACTTGTCAACCTTGTTCTCTTCTTTCTTTTTCTTCGTAGTTTCTCTTTTCATTTTTTTTTTTTTTTTTTTAAAGGATCTCTATTTAAAGCAAGAAATAAAAAATTTACAAAGTCCAAGGATAGTTTCTGCATAAGCCTACTAGTAACAAGCCCTTCATAAAACCCAGAAAGAGAGAAAGAGGCCTAAAAATCAGCCCAATCGGTTTGAGTAGTCCAAAAAGACAAAACAAGAATTAATTAGGTGGTTGGAAGCTGAAATGTTGCCGTGGAACAAAGATATGACGATTGACAAATCATTGACCAGATCGGCGCAGAAGCAAGGAATCGATGGCGGTAGCTGCAAGAGCAGATGAGGTAGATCTCTACACAACCAAGAGTGGTTAGACCGATTGATGAGTCGTCGATGTAGAAGGAGGGATAGTAGTTGAGTTCATGATAGATCCAAGCCAAAATTGCATCATCTCTAATGATTTTGTCGGATACCCATCCATGAAGCCAGAGATCTAGTTGTGAACGATGGATTCGACCTGCGCAAGAAGAGCATATGAATATTTGTAAATACAACGGCGAAGTCTTGAGTTCCGCTCCGACCAGATCATGTAAATCACAGCTTGCCAAGCTAAAAAAGGTGACTCTCTTATGATTCTTTTCCCCGCAGATTTTGCATGCATTTAATAGTTGATGACCAGTTCCTACTAGGGATTACCTTACACCGGAGTGCAATCGGATGCCACACTGCCAAAGAGAAATTGCAGCCGTAGAACAGATGATCCTTGTCTTCGAGAGAGTGATTGTAGACTAAGCAGTTATGGTCAACCTGGAGACCCCAGTTTAGAAGCCTCGCACGGGTTGGACAACGGTCCAAATTGAACAGCCAGACCATGAAGCTGTGTTTCGGAATACCAGCAGAGTTCCAAACCTCTCGCGACCAATCACCAGAAGGAGACGAAGAACATAGCAGATAGTAAATGTTTCATTTGCTGAACTGCTTCGAGATAATGTTTCTCGGCATCGACATATAAGAATCCTCAACTTCCTGTAAAAGTGATTGATGATATGAATGCTTGCAGACTGACCTGTTTCTCTGACCTTGCAGCCGGTAAGTTCCAGCTTCCATTGTTTGAGATATCTTTGAGGGTAGAAGACTGTGCTATGGCTCACCTAAAGGAAGGTTCAAGCTCAAAGGAACATGTGAGATTCCCCAATGGAGACCAATTATCCGACCATAATAGAGTATTTGCGCAATTCCCTATTCTAACTTTGATCCAATCATACACCAAATGCCGCATCCTAATGAGTTTATTAAATAACCAAGGATGTTTTTTATTTTCTTTCACTTTCCAGAAATTGCTTAGGCAGAATCCCAAAATCTCCTTTATGAACCAGCCTACCCAGAGCGAGCCTCTGCGGAAAAACATGTGCCATATCAGCTTGATCAACGACGCCACGTTCCAGGTAATAAGATCATTTAGCCCTAAACCTCCTTAATATGTAGGCTTAGTGATAGATGACCCGGATACTCTAGCATAATACCTTAGATCAATTTGTTTACTCCATAGGAAACTATTGCATAGGGAGTTTATTGCTTTGAATTTGGACTTAGGTAAAATTAAACTTGAGCACCAGAAATGAGTTATTCCATTTACTACCGATTTGATCAAAAGTAGATGTCCCACAAAGATAAGGACGAGCTGCCCAAGAAGAAACTGTAACATCCTCAATCCTCAATAGGATCGTTGGGATGCACCATGACCGAGTTGGAGGATGAAATCCTGAATAAGAAACTTAGAAACTCGTCCATGGTGAAAAACATTATTTTCTGAATTAATTTAATTAATTCAGAAAATAATAGTGATTTTCAGACATATCAATGCCTGTTGGCGCCAAGTAAAAAAAAAATGACATTTTGGCTATATAAGGGGTGGGTATCCTTGAGTGACTGGGCAGCCTAGGACTTGACCACGGATGGACCGTCGGCTGGTTATACTCACCCAAACTCGGATAGACCGACTCTAACAAGGGTCGGAGAGATCAAAGGGATCAAGGGAAAAATCAGTTGGAAGAGAATCCAGATGTAGAAGTTCGTGGTGGAATTAAAGGATCGATCCATCCGGTTAAGATAAAGTGCAGACTTAGCAAAAATCAATGAAGAAAGGTTAAGTTGTCAAGATAATCAGCTTTAACCAACTGAACTATAGATCTAGAGCAGATGGATTAGCTCGATTAGTAGTCGGGAAGCTCAACTCAGCTGGGTTGAGTGTTCGACATTTAAGGAATCTACTCGACTGAAGTTAACTAGTGACCCAACTGGGCGGTTGGGCGGTTATGAGCGAAAGGTCGCAATGAACGGATGCGACTATTTAAACATGCAACTCACACCCATCCTCTGGCCAAGGTAGTCGGGCAAATTTCCTATAAATATCAAGCATTGGGTGAGTTTTCGGAAACGCGGAAAACTCAGGAAAATTCTCGGAAAAGGCTAAAGAGCGACCGTGAGAAGAGAAAGGAAAGAAAGGAGAGTTTGGCTTATCATTTTAAGGAAGCGGTTAGACAGAGGCGATCTCAGATTGAATCAAAGGATCGAGCATGGATAAATTTACGAGTAAGGATTGCAGCAAGAGGGCAGAAACGCCTAAGGTGAGTACATAGACTATTCTGGCTTTAGTCTGCGAATCTCGATCAAGTCAAGCGTATCTTTGTAAAGGCGATGTGATTGGTTGTAACTTTACTCTTCATTTATATTCAATAATCTGCTTGAACAGTTACAGATTTATGGCCGATAACCGATCCGACTAGCGTTCTAGGAAATTCAGGATCAGACGGATTTTGGATAGGGATCATACTGACCTTGCCCAAGCCTTGGCCATGATCTGAGCGTTTTCCTTAGGAATCAATACAAATGGTTAAGTAGGAAGAGATTAAGGGTTGGATGGATTGTCCATACTCATGACTTTCCTAAACCTTAGATGAATGGTTTAGGACGGGGGAATTTATACATAAATTGACCGGATCATATAGAACTTAGAGGCTGCATGAACACACTAAGTTAATCTATAGATTAATTACACCTCTTTGTTGCAGGACCTCAAGTTGATCGTGAGATTGATCGGGCTTAGGCCAAGACGAGGATTAGGCGTATGGGTGGTGGAATAGATTGGTTGTAATAGGATCGAACAATTGTACTAGTCTAGAGAGCAAACTTAATGATTGTATCGATACCCTGACTTATTTAATGAAATCTAGTTCTATTGCCTAATTATTATTGCATATCGACTATAATAAATGAATCTCATAATATATGCATCGAAAATGACTTAAGGAAATGAATAAGACCCTTAAAATAGACTGAACGGTTCAGTTTCACTTATTGGTCGAACCGAAATAACCTCCTTATGCTTACAAGCCGGGTGGGGTGTTTCAAATTGGTATTAGAGCATGCTTGGTTCTAGGACAATCGGGTTATGGGGAAAACACCACTCGTCCAGGGATTAGTGTCTCGCGCTAGGTTTATGCTCAAACTCTTCAGGTGGGAAAAAGCAAAACCGGGAAAAGTAAGAAAGACAAGGGAGGGACAGAAACCGGACAAGATGTTGTGGATAAGTCTAACTCGAACACACTTGGACTCGTCCAGGGATTAGTGTCTCGCGCTAGGTTTATGCTTAGACTCTTCAGAAGGGAAAAATCAAAACCGGGAAAGTAAGAAAGACAAGGGAGGGACAAAAACCGGACAAGATGTTGTGGATAAGTCTAACTCAGACAGACTTGGACTAACCGGAATTTTGGTTGGTCAGACGGGCGGAAATCCTGTCATTCTCCCCATACATGTGAAGATTAGGACCGATGATCCTAACGTTTGCACATTGGAGAACCGGGAAGATGAGGGTGAGTCGTCAAATGATGCTCGACAAGACAAGGTGAATGTAAGCAATGATGTTACAGATGGTGAGGAAAACAAAACTGTGGCTACTCCTGCTGGAGAAATGTGAGAAGCACTTAAGATGGTCATGAACTAATTGGCCATCTTAACGCAAGCCATCAAACCGGCTGATAAACCGGTTAAGGATCAGGCAGAGATCCGCGTCACCATACCTTTGGATGACGAGTAGGAAGGAGAATTGTTGAAAATTTAGCCACCGCCAAAGAAGGCTAGTAGAAAGGTGGATTATCTGATCCTCTTGCAAGATATCACTCATTTGGGAACAAGGCACTTTAAAGGGAGTGTTGATCCAATCGAGGCAGACGAGTGGAGGAGCCGTTTGGTCCAAAACTTTTGAAGGATTATGGGTGTTTTCCATGGTTTAATTCTCAATTACAACCTAACACAAATCCTTAAACAGATCTAGGTTCTTGCAAAACGAATCATAAAACCAACCTGATCTTTACCTTTTGCAGCGGAGTGATTGGTGGTAATGACAAGATCAGATTAGAGCTGATGAGAATCGGCTCCTCCTCAAGTATCCACACTCTTACAAGCAAGGGACGGCTGCTAGACCAAAGAGATGGATGATCAGAGAGAGAGGTTTGAGAGAGAGATGAAAAAATGCGGCTTCCAGGGAGAAGAAAATCGTTGGGATAATTAATCCCCTTAGGTTTTTTCAAATCCTTAATCTCTCATTAATGGGCCCAAGTCATTTGACTAATGGCTCATTAATCATTTGGGCCCAAGACACAAATCAGGCAAAAGCCTGCATTTTGTCTGGCCCAATTCTCTGATCCAATACAGTAAATGCCACTGCATCTTACCGTATTTATTCCATTTAACTTTCCCGTTAGCTATGGTGTGTGACCCTTAGGGATCATACAATACTGGTAATAAGTCCTAAACTTATAGATCATGAGCGGGCTCTAGCAAGTCATCATGATCACCCAGTATTTATGACTTATGTCTGATCTCGACACTTATCATACTTTCTAGAGATAGTACGGTAGATTTCAGGACATTCCCAACAATCTCCCACTTGTACTGGAATTCTACAAAGGACATTCCCAACAATCTTCCGATTGTACTGGAATCCTACATTCCCTAGTCCTTTTGTCTTAATATCTCGATCTGGCATAAGGCAAGATGCGTGTCATCCTTATATAGCCAGACCATGTTTATCGGACCAGATTTGATACTGACTATTCAAACGACTTGGGCAAGTCCGTTTGGGAATGGCCATTCTCTTACCAGCTATCAAATCTCCGATTGGCCTAGAGATATTACCTCCGTTAAACGGCAGGGACAAATCCCATCTTGTTCCATCACTATGAACTACACAATTCATAATACACCCAACCAAGGTCCGTATAGCTCCCAGTTACGAAACAGCGTTAGACAATGATCAAAGCGCATTACTCCATGTGCAGCCACATGCATGCGAACTCAGGTCTAAGGACTATACTCTATAGTCGTATATGAGAACTTCTTATGACACAGATATTAATATCTTGCAGAGTTCTCATCTTGCGGGCCATGTCCGGTCATATGCTCCCCTACATATACCTATGTGTCGACTTTGATGCCGCGCATCTATGACCCCTCGAAACTTGGTCATAAGTCTCAACACAATCTAGTCTCTACAGGTTGTTGTTGTTCCAATTTCAACAACCTTCGACTATGGACACTATGATTTATGTCACTTCGTTAAATATGGGGTTTCAGGATCAAGTCTACTCATGTACTTCGATGGCCCATATATAATGACATGAATCATTTTGGAACGATTATTTATATCACAGTTAAAATAATCCAGAAATCATTAGATTTCATAAACATAAAATATTATGTTTACATGAACCATTCAAAATAACTAAGTAAAGCCCTTTACAAACTCCCACTGAAATTGAGACTACATCTTAATTTCACTCATCCTACAGCTACAGTCCGCGACTCGTGCTTAGGCATAAGGAGTGGCTTCGTTAATAGATTAGCAACGTTCTCATTCGATGAAACTTGCTTATCTACTTAACACCTCTGTCATTTATCTCACGAAATAGGTTATACCTATCCTCAAGGTGTTTGGACCTCTGATGTGCAGCTAGCCTCATCTATGCTGGCAATCACATCAAGTTCAGTGATGAACTTTTCTATCCAAATAACCTCTTTCGCCGCTTCTCAAGCTGCAAAATGTTCAGCTTAAGTCATGGAGTCAGCAACAGTGCCTTGCACCGCCAGTTAGACACAAGATAAAGCCGGACTGTGACCAGGAATTATCTTTGTCTATTGGAAACTTGCCTTTCAGACTCTATCGACTTGTAGCACCTCACTTTCTCCGTAAATCAAGAACTTATCCTAAGCATTCCTCAAATACTTCAGAATATTCTTTACGGCAATCCAGTGATTCTTTGCTGGATTTGACTGGTCTTTACTTGTCTTGCTTAGCATTAAAGCAACATCAAAACAAGTATGTATCATGGCATACATGATAGATCCAATTGCCGTCGCATATGGAATCCTATCCATGCATTCAAGCTCAGCAGATATCGCAGGACACTGTATCTTGCTTAATGAATTGCCATGTGACATTGGCATAAAGCCCTTCTTGGATTGCTGATTACGTGTAGGACTTTGTCAATTTAAGAATCCTGACTTTGTCCTACCAGCTCTTTTGGATCTTCATCTTTAGATCCAAAATCCAAGAACTACGTGGCTTTACCCATGTCAATCATAAAACCAACTCCCAAGCCAGTCCTTTACCGACTGCAGCATTGGGACGTTATATCCGAGAATCAGTATGTCATCGACATACATTATGAGAAATGCAATAATGCTCCCACTTATCTTTTAGTAAACGCACAGTTCCACTTCGTTCCTGTTCAAGTCAAAACCTTGACTACTTTAACAGAACGAAGATTCCAACTCCGATATGTTTGCTTCCATCCATGAATGGATCGATAAAGCTAACTTACACAAAATGTAATTTTTCGGAGTCCGGGCTCACTATCGCTTCTTTGAATTTCGCAGATTCGTCGCTTTCAATGATCATCAGATCATGCGAACTTTCAATGATCATCAGGTTCAACTAATGACGAGAAATCACTCTCGGATTAGTGACTGATTCATTCATATCTGCGATCTTCAGGCTCTACAGGTGTAGATTCTACAGAAATCTGTAAATCCATCCGTTGCTCTCCCTCAACAAGTTGAGCAGCCTCCTGTATTTCTCGAATTTCTTCGAGTTATACTTTTACTCCCACTGTTCTTCTTGGAAAGTAACTTCCCTTCTTAGAAAACAGAATGGACGTAAAAGTAACAAGCCTTGGTTTCCCTAGGACAACCAGCGAAGTAGCACAACTACAAATACTCAGTAAAGACGAATTTGGATCATTTCCAATCCACATTTATATGGTGTCTTTCAACTGATATTAGTGGAACTATTTCAGCGTAAACTTAGATATTACTAGAGCGTTATTCTTAAAGAATATCATGGAAGATTCGTGTGACTCATCTTTAATCATTTCTAATAAGATCTGATTCTTTCTCACAGAAAAACCTCAAGGTTTTCAGGAGAAATGAGCTGTGAAACGACTTCACACTCATTCAGATGATCACACCATCAATGACTTAAGTATTCTCACTCGTGATCTAATCCAGAGTCTTAATACTTCTGTCATTCAGATTCTATACTTCATTCTGGAACTCTTTCGACCATGTCAAAGAATTCCGACTTGTGTTTCATCAAATGAACACAGTCACTCTCACTGAAGTAATCAGTAGAGACAATGAAGTACAGGAAATTTTCTCTGGCATTACTGCTCATCGGACCACATACATGAGTATGTTCAATCTCCAATAAGCCTTTGGGCCTTTCTCTAGCTCGGCTAAGATGGGCCCTTTGTCTTTTGGTCATGTAAGCAGAATTCAAGTCTCATAAGATATCCATTCAAATGAGCCCAAAAGTCCATAACTATGGGGTTTCTGAATCCGACTTACTCTATGTGACCAAAACGTTTACGCCAAGAAAAATCAGGTTTAATTCATCAGATTTAAACCAATTGCGGTATTTATGTTACATTTTAGGCACTCTATGGTTTAAGATATAAAACCCATTCCTTGAATAGGGTGCTACAATTAATATTTCATTAAGATCAAAAGGACAAAACTTTTCTTTTATCAAAATGAAAAAACATTCAAATTCTTACAAGAAAATGAAAGACAACTCTGCTTAAAGCAGGTACATTGTAGCAATTACTTAATATAAAATCAAGCCTCAAAGGCATCTACAAGTGAAAACCCTACGGCTGAGGCAGCATCCATAGCTCCTTCCAGACATGTAGTTCCACTTGTCCTTCCTTCAACGTTCTACTGTTGCTCAGGCTCTGCATATTATAACAAATATCAGTGCCACAACCAGTATTCAATACCTATAAGGTATAACTTGAAGTAATAACATGAATACCTGAGGAAGTAGTCTCATACATCAACTTCAACTCCTCATAATCTTCCATGAATTTAATGCAATCTCTCTTCCAATGCCCAGTCTCTTTACAGTAGCAGCACTTACCAACGTAAGAGGTATTTGACTTGGGCTCAGAAGACACACGCTTGCCATGATTCAAAATCTGGACAACTTTGTCTTCACCCTTGTCAGCTTTAGGTTTAGTAAACCTACCCTTCTCATTCATGAGATTGTACAGGGTACTCTTCAGGTTTGGTTCAACTGTCTTGAGCATATCATGCAGTTCAGTCAACGTCTTCGTTAAGCCTTTCTTGATATAGTTCCTTACGAACTTATCATAGCTTGACGGCAGTGACTGCAGAATGATCTCAGTTGCCAATTCCTGGCTAACTGGATAATCCAGTTTCCTCAGGTTATCAACGTAACCCATCATTTTACTGACATGAGGACTTACTGGATGATCATTTGGTAGCTTGCAGCTAGTGAGAGATTTAACCAACTGGTATCTCTCCACTCTTACCTGCTCCTGAAATTTCAATTTCAGGCTGCTGATCATCTCTATTGGCGACTCCATATTCTCATATTGCTTCAGCAAATCTGAGTCCATGGTAGCCAATATCAGACCACGCACATCTACCGCATCATTATAATGCTTATTCCAAGCATCATATTCTGCATGAGAGGCATTGGACCCGATCCTCACGGGGAGAGCTTTCTCAAGGACATAGTCCTTTCTCTCATGCCTGAGAACTAGCCTCAGGTTCCGCGACCAAGTGAAGAAATTTGATCCGTTCAGTTTGTCCATCTCAAGGACATACCGGATCGAGAAAGTGTTTTGATTGTTTGTGCTCGTCATAGCTGAAATTTAGAGATAAATAGAGTTTTAGTTATTAAGTTCATAAAAGAGTAATCTTAACAACTTATAAGAAGACTCGCATTGTATTCAAAATTTCTTTGTTCAACCTCATAAGAATACAATGATTCCGAGACCCATGTTTAGCTAAATCCAAAGTGGGCCACTGGCCGTCACCCGGAATTAGCTTTACTTGGTAAGCATACACACAGCTAGTTATATCTCATATAACTCTCGGTTGTGAATTGGACCCGAGGCCCAAATTCACCAGATGTCTCAAGGCCCGGGACTCCCGATGGCCCAGTCAAGGAAACCAATCTCTTACAGCCAAATAATCACTAAAGTCTGGGACTCCCAATGAAATTAGTGACTATATACTACTTTACTTACGCGAAAACAGATACCTCACACTGTAAGCCATATCTGTAATCAAATAAGCGTTAAGTAGCTGACAAGATTGGAAAGACATCCAAGCTTGATATTGTTTTTGAGGATTTTTAAGTTTTATTTCCAAAATAGAAGATTACTATTTTGGGAAACTTTCTTATTTTAGAAACTTTCTAAATTTAGCAACTTACTAAAAATAGAAATTTCTAATTTAAATATTTCATTAAATATTTTCGGGTTGGGTCACAAATTATAGGCCCAATTCTTTGGCCCAAGACCATAGAATTCCAGCTGGCCCAATAATTTGACATAACCGATTCGGTTTATTAATTCTGGTCCAAGACCAAATTAACTATCAAAACCATCGGTTATTCACTAAACCAGACCAGCTCTAAATTATTTGGTCCAACCAAATCAAACTTAGACCAGCCTTCGGTTTAGGTTAAAATTCAATTTTGAATTTAAATCCGGTTTAACCAGAAATTAAATAATACCAATTGTATTAAATAATTTCCAGCAAACCGCGATTTGGGTCAACGGCTTAAACCATACAATAATTAAATAATTAATTATTCAACAACAACAAAATGTTTGTTATGATATTACAAAGATCACATGTGATCACAATAACAAACCAATTCAATAATCGTGCAATCATACAAACGACAAGATATTGTCACATGATGGAGTCTTTATTAATTCAGCAAAGTCAAAAGTCAAACGACAAGTCTTTATTGATAACCTTAATAACTAATCGATTGTGACTTACACAAAAGACAAAACAGATTTTGACTTTTCAAATCGCAAGATAATTAATTTAACAACAACGATCATGACTTTCTCTTTTGAAAACAAAACCGATTTTGGACATTAGTAAACCATATGAATCGATTCTTAATTATAAAACAAAAACAACAAGCGATTGTTTGTTCAATTCAATAATTGATCAAGACATCATCGATTCATACAAAACCAACTTTAATCATTAAGCTTTTCTTATTTCTTAATTGATTCTTAACCATTAAACAATCCAAATTACAAGAAACTAATGACCTTAGCTCTGATACCACTGAAGGATTATGGGTGTTTTCCATGGTTTAATTCTCAATTACAACCTAACACAAATCCTTAAACAGATCTAGGTTCTTGCAAAACGAATCATAAAACCAACCTGATCTTTACCTTTTGCAGCGGAGTGATTGGTGGTAATGACAAGATCAGATTAGAGCTGATGAGAATCGGCTCCTCCTCAAGTATCCACACTCTTACAAGCAAGGGACGGCTGCTAGACCAAAGAGATGGATGATCAGAGAGAGAGGTTTGAGAGAGAGATGAAAAAATGCGGCTTCCAGGGAGAAGAAAATCGCTGGGATAATTAATCCCCTTAGGTTTTTTCAAATCCTTAATCTCTCATTAATGGGCCCAAGTCATTTGACTAATGGCTCATTAATCATTTGGGCCCAAGACACAAATCAGGCAAAAGCCTGCATTTTGTCTGGCCCAATTCTCTGATCCAATACAGTAAATGCCACTGCATCTTACCGTATTTATTCCATTTAACTTTCCCGTTAGCTATGGTGTGTGACCCTTAGGGATCATACAATACTGGTAATAAGTCCTAAACTTATAGATCATGAGCGGGCTCTAGCAAGTCATCATGATCACCCAGTATTTATGACTTATGTCTGATCTCGACACTTATCATACTTTCTAGAGATAGTACGGTAGATTTCAGGACATTCCCAACAACTTTCGCTCCAGTCGTTGTCCTGAGGATTATAAGAAGGATACTGCGGTTCACTTCCTGGAAGGTGATGTGCATAACTGGTGGGTTGCGGTTGACGAGCGTACAAGGGGTCACATTGAGACCTTTGCGGATTCTAAGGCCGTGTTTAACCACAAAGACGTTCCATCTGAAGCTTGGGATAGGTTGGAAAGTAAGTTCATGGATCTGGTCCAAGGACGCAGATCTGTTGGAAGGTAACTTGAGGACGAAGCAGAAAAAGTACGACGTTTCCTCTGTGGCCTAAAGGCGGAACTTCGTACTCATTGCTCAGTTTCCACCTTCAGTTTCGTATCTGAGTTGGTTGAAAGGGAGGCCACACTGGAAGCACATATTGCTGAGGAAAACCGGACTAAGAATCAGTCATGATCAACTTTGACCATCCGATCCGGTGATAAGAAGAGGAAATGAGACCATAAGGATGGTGAGAACAAATCCTCGGGAAAACGTATTAACTGCGCCACATGAGGGAAAAGGCATAGTGGTTAATGCTGGAAAGCAGTCGGGGCGTGTGCTAGATGCGGCAGTAAGGACCATGAAATCCAAAACTGTTCGCGAATGGATCAAGGGCAAAGAGAAGTGGCGAGTGATGAGACAAGATCATGCTACCATTATGGGAAAGCTGGGCATTACAAGAGGGAATGTCCAAATATGCACGTGGAAAAGCAGACGGGACAAAAAAGAAACCGCGGAGGAAATTACCAAGAGGCGCAAGCCAAAAGGCAGTCTGTGGCACCTTGAGTTTATGAGTTATCGAAGGAAGCTGGCGGGGATGGTAACTTCAACATGATCACCGGTACGTCACTAAGCCTATTCTATTCAATTACGAGCAGTGCATTGCATAGGGAATGGGAAGGTACTTAGCATTCTAGAATGAATGTGTAGGGACCTTAACAATTGTTGGTGTTGCGACACACACCTTATTTGATTCCGGGGCAACACAAAGCTTTGTAAGCCCATATATGACTGGAAAGGGATTGTTCCGGAGAGAACAAGGATACAGCATTGGCATAATAAATGCAGCCGGAGGGCAAATCATGCTTGCAATAGGATTGGTCTTAGACATACATGTCACCATTGAGGGTGTGAGTATGCCGGCCGACTTGATAATTTTCCAACTTAAGAATCACGAAGTGATTTTAGGCATGGATTGGCACAGACGGAATCGAGATACGTTGGATTGTCATCGGGGAATAGTGTGGTTTAAAAGCCGGAAGGAAAGATAGATTTCCAAGGCATAAGGCCAACTTCGTGAAATTTAGTGGTCTCGGCAATCTAAGCAGGAAGGATGTTGGAGAATGGTTGTGAAGCCTATTTGGCTACAATCACCACAAACGAAGTAGGGAAAGGAGTTGAGATCGGAGGAATTCTGGTAGTCAACGAGTTCGGGGATGTGTTCCAACACTTGAAGGGATTACCCCTGATAGGTCGGATCCATTCACCATTGACATTGAACCGGGAACAACTCCACTCTCCAAAGCTCCATATCGAATAGCTCCGGCAGAAATGGCCGAGCGTAAGAAACAATTGGAAGAGTTTCTATAAAAATTCTTCATCAGACCGACTACTTCGCCTTGGGACACACCGGTTTCATTCGTTAAGAAGAAGGATGGAAGCTTTAGACTATGCATCCACTATCGAGGATTGAATCGGGTTACAATGAAGAATAAGTACCCATTACCTCGGATAGATGAGTTGGTGAATCAGCTTAATGGGGCGTCATGGTTCTCAAAGATATACTTGGCTTTGGGATATCATAAAATCTCGATAGAACCGAAGGATGTCCGGAAAATGGCCTTTAGGACAAGGTATGGCCACTCTGAGTTTGTGGTTATGCCATTTGGCCTAACGAATGCCCCAGCGGCATTCATGAAGATGAAGAATGGGAATTCCATGATTATCTTGACGAGTTTGTGATTATCTTCATAGACGACATACTCGTTTACTCAAAAGATCAGGAAGCTCACAAAAGTCATCAAAGGGCGGTGCTGGAACGCCTAAGGGATCAAAAGCTTTACGCCAAGCTGAGAAAATGTAGCTTATGACAAAGGAGCATCGGATTTTTGGGGCACATTGTGTCGGATCAAGGAGTCTTGGTAGATCTGGAGAAGATTGAGGCAATAAAGGGGCGGCTAAGCCCAAGGAATGCCACCGAAATAAGGAGTTTTATCGGATTGTGTTGTTATTACCAGAGATTCGTGAACGGGTTTGCAAGAAAAGCTCAGGCTATGACTCAACTAACCGGGAAGGATACTAAGTTCGTATGGACGGAGTGTGAGGAGAGTTTCTCCAAATTAAAGGATATGTTGATGAGCGCACCAGTATTGGCTTGCACCCTACATGATCTACACTGATGCATCCATAGCCGGACTTGGGTTCATTATGACACAAGAAGGGAAAGTGATTGCATATTCTTCCAGACAATTGCGGAAGCATGAAGGGAATTATCCGACACATGATTTAGAGATGGTTGCGGTGGTGTTTGCATTAAAGATATGGCGATCTACCTTTATGGGGAAAAGGCGCAAATATTCACCGATCACAAGAGTTTGAATTATATCTTCACTTATGAGATGGATGGAGTTTGTGGCTGACTATGACCTAGACATTGCGTATCATCCAGGTAAGGAAAATCTGGTCGCATACGCCTTAAGAAGAAGGCGGGCTGATGTTGCGGCAGAACATGATGCATAAATGTTGATTAACCTTATCGGGACATTGCATCTCAATGCATTGTGTAAGGAAGAGGAACTGTTGGGTGGGCGGCAGACCAAGCGGATTTACTCGCTAAGATTCGGATTGCTCAGGAAAAGGATGAGAATCTGAATAAGGTTGCAAGGAATGATAAGTCCGAATATCAGATATCAAACAAAAACACGATTTTGGTCAATGGCCGGGTTAGTGTACCAAACTATAAGGAGAAGGATGAGATTCTAAAGGAAGCTCACCAATCCAAGTCCTCCATTCACCCTGGGAAGAATAAGATGTATCGGGATCTCAAAATATACTATCACTGGGTCGGGATGAAAAAGGATATAACAGAATGGGTAGCCAAATGCCCTATTTTCAGTTGGTTAAGGCTGAACATCATGTTCCGAGCAGGTTATTGCAAAGCTAGCCGATTCCGGTGTGGAAATGGGATCACATCATGATGGATTTCGTGACTGAACTTCCATTGACTAGGTCTGAGAAGGACACAGTCCGGGTAGTAGTGGACAGACTAACAAATTCTACATACTATGTGGTGATAAGAAAAACAGATGGAGTTAGGAAGATTTCAGAAAAATACATTGATGAGATATTAAAATTCCATGGAGTTCCGGATAACATTGTTTTGGATAGGGATACACGGTTCACGTTTTACTTCTGGAAGGCTTTGCAAAAAGCCTTAGGAACTAGGGTGAACATGAGCACATATTACCATCCGCAGACTGATGGCCAGTCAGAAAGGACTATTCAAACTTTTGAAGATATGTTGCGAGCGTGCTCTTGGACTGGGGTGAATCATGGGAAAAGTATTTACCCTTGGCCGAGTTCTCCTACAACAACAACTTCTAAGAAAGTATCGGGATGTCTCCTTATGACGAGTTGTATGGGCGACCTTTCCAGACGCCCTTATGCTGGAATCAAGTGGGGGAGTCCAGCATGATTGGACCAGACATAGTGATCTGCAGGACATAGAGGAAGGAAGGGAAAGAGTTTCCAAAAGAGGTAAATAGACCTAAGGTAGTTAGGGCCGTTCAGAATCCTAGTAATGGTTGGGATTGTCGCATACAAGCTTGACTTACCGGATGAGATGGATGCATTTCAAAATGTATTCCATGTATCACAACTCCGGAAGTGCTTGACTGATCAGGACGTGATTGTGCATGAGTTACTTAAGAATCTAAAGGACAATCTGATTGTGGAAGCCAAAACAGTTCGAATTATTGAAAGGTCGGAAAAAGCAACAGTAAAGAAGGTGATACAGATGGTCAAGGTCGTCTGGATTGCAATGGAACAGAAGAAACGACTTGGGAAACAGTAGCCAAAATGAAGTCTGAATTTCCTACGTGGTTTAAGGATTTTTAGAAGGATGAACAACTTGACTCGGATTCGGAGACGACTCCCTTTCAAGGGAGGAGACTTGTAACATCCCCGATCCTCAATATAATCGTTGAGATGCACCATAACCGAGTTGGAGGAAGAAATCGTGAAGAAGAAGCTTAGAAACTCATCCATCATGACATTATTTTATGAATTAATTTAATTAATTCAAAAATAATAATGATTTTTAGACATATCAATGTCTGTTGGTGCCAAGTCAGAAAATGGCATTTTGGCTAAATAAGGGGGTGGGTATCCTTGAGGACTAGGCAGCCTAGAAACTTGAACACAAATGGACCGTGGGCTGGTTATACTCACTCAAACTCGGATAGAACGAGTTTAACAAGGGTCGGAGGGACCAAAGGAAGGATTATGATCAGATCAAGGGAAAAATTCAGCTGGAAAGGAATCCAAATGTATAAGTTCGTGGTGAAATCGAAGGATCGATTCATCCAGTTAAGATCAAGTGCAAACTTAGCCAAAATAAACGAAGAAAGGTTAAGTTGTCAAGACAATCTACTTCAACCAGCTGAACCATCGAGCTAGACTAGCTGGATCAGCTCTATAAGTAGTCGGGAAGCTCAACTTAGCTGGGATGAGTGTTCAGCACTTAAGGGAGATACTCGATTGAAGTTAGCTAGTGACCCAGCTGGGCGGTTGGGCGGTTATGAGAGAAAGGTCGCAATGAATGGATGTGATTGTTCGGACATGCAACTCACGCCCGTTTGCTGGCCAAGGCAGGTAGGAAAATTTCCTATAAATATCAAGCCTTGGGCGAGTTTTCAGAAACACATAAAAGTCAGGAAAATTATCAAAAAGGCTTAAGAGCGATCTTGAGAAGAGAAAGGAAAGACCATCTTGGCTTAAGTATGTGACTCTCGATCAAGCCGATCGGATCGTCGGACATGCAATGCGATTGGTTGTAACTCTACTCTTCCTTTATATTCAATAATCTGCTTGAATGGTTACAGATTGATGGCTGATAACCGATCCGACTAGATTTTTAGGGAATTCGGGATCAGGCGGGTTTGGCTAAGGATCAGACTGACCTTGCCCAAGCCTTGGCCATGATCTGAGTGTTTTCCTTAGGAATCAGTACATATGGTTAAGCAGGAAGAGATTAAGGGTTGGACGGATTGTCCATACTCATTGCTTTCCTATACCTTAGATGAACGGTTTAGGATGGGGGAATTTATACATAAGTTGACCGGATCATACAGAACTTAGAGGCTGCATGAACACACTAAGTTAATTTATAGATTAATTACACCTCTTTGTTGTAGGACCTGAAGTTGATCGTGAAACTGATTAGGCTTAGGCCAAGACAAGGAATTAGGCGTACGGGTGGCGGAATTGACTGGTTGTAATAGGATCGAACAATTGTACTAGTCTAGAGAGCAAACTTAATGATTGTATTGATACCCTGAGTTATTTATTGAAATCTAGTTCTATTGCCTAAGTATTATTGCATATCGACTCTAATAAATGAATCTCATAATATAAGCATCGGAAATGACTTAAGGAAATGGACAAGACCCTTAAAATATATTGAATGGTTTGGTTTCACTTAGTGTCTGAACGGAAATAACCTCCTTAGGCTTACTAGCTGGGATGGGGTGTTTCAGAAACATTGCTTTTGATAGATTGGAGAAGGGGAGCACAATTTAGTTTTGTTAGCTTCTTTGAAGTTATGGGAACTCCTAGGTACCGAATTGGAAGGCAGCCTTGAGAGAGACCAGTTGATGGAGTTATAACTATGTTTCCTGAGAAGAAAGACCACCCGGAAAGAAAGCCGTCTTCTCAATACTCATAGCCAAACCCAACAAAGCCTCAAATTCCTATAGGATTTCAATAGTGTTCTGAACTGAGCTTAGAGTACCCTTTACAAAGATCAGTAAATCATCGATGAAGCACATATGGGTTAATTTGGTGGCTTCACAATCCTTATGGTATTTTATCTTGCCTTCCTCAGCCGCCCGATTCAGCATGATGGACAAACAGTTCATAGCGATGACAAAAAGGTATGAAGATAAGGAGTCTCCCTGCCTGATTCCCCTTTTTCCTTTAAATTAGCCTTGAATAGAGCCATTGAAACCAACTGAGAAGGAATGAATGGATATGCAAGCATACATCCATCTAAGATAGATTTCCGGAATACCAATCGCATGCAAAATGTCCATGATAAATTGCCATCGTTTGGTGTCAAAGGCCTTCGCAATATCAAATTTGATAGCAATCCTTTTAGGTTTTTAATCCTGATTATACCCATTAAGAATATCTGCAGCCAATATAGTATTTTCAATTAGAAGTCTCCCCTGAACAAAAGCAGTTTGATTGGGGAGAATAAAATCAAGGAGTGTATCTTGGTAGAGTTGACAGCAGAAGGCAGGAAGCTAGTGATGAAGAAAGCCCCAATCGATTGTAATGTCTACAAGCCTAGAATATTCCATGAAGCTGTGAAGAAGGCTGAAGAGAATCCATCGGGTCCTCGGGATTTAGAGGGATTCAGCCGGACGAGAGTTTTGGCAATTGTTTCTAGAGAGGGAAAAGCTGAGAAAAGTTGAATAGTTGTGGCCGTGCATCGATAATCAGTTAAGTTCTGAATCCAGTTTGTGTTGTAACAATTGGATCCAGTGCAACCGGTGCAAGAATTTTGACGAAGTGATCAACTGCTAGAGTGCTCATCTGATGAGCATCCGTAATACCGATGCCAGAAAGAAGCATGCACATCTAAAACCAAATTGTTAGTAATAGTCACTCTTTCCTGAATTTTTGATTAGTTCTCTCTTAAGTTTTTTTTAGTGAACCCTTCATAGTCCTAATTTTATAACAGAGTTTAGAGAGATCAAACACTTTTCCTCCTGCATGTAACCATGTTGTCTCAACCATCCGGGAAAATTCAGGGTGTTTAGTTAGGAAGTTTAGAAATTTGAAAGGTCTAGAACCAGGCTGCGGTATTGGGTAAGCAAGGTCGAGAAGGGCAGGGCAATGGTCATAAAGCTTACTAGGTGGAAGAAAGGTGGTGAAAATAAATGGATGGGAAAAAGGCCAGTGGGATTTTGTAAGAAGCCGGTCTAGTTTTTGGCGATTGGGATGGCTGGTTGGTTATTCATCCAAGTAAAGCAAGGTCCTTAATAATGGAGGTCACTAACATCAAGTTGATGAAAGAAATCTTTAAATTCAATCCTTGCACTAGTCATATTGTTGGAAGTAGTTTGGGAATCTTCAGGATGATGAATGATTTGATTGAAATCTCCACAGATGATCCAAGGAGAAGATTGGAGATTGAAACTTTGGTGAATCTGGATTAGCTCGACATAAAGATCAGACCTCTCTTTAGGGAGATTATAGGCATAGATGGAGGTATAGGTGAATGGATTTGAACCAGGAAGCTGAACAAGACAAGTTATTGATTGTTTGGACTGACGGAGCAACTGGACTGAAACAATAGGATTCCAAATGAGAATGATTCTCCCATCGTCATCTTGTGAGTGGTTATATTAATAGTTCCATCGCGGGAAAGCACTTGACATGATATGAGAAAGATTATGAAGCTTAATATAGGTTTCTAGAGGGCTATAAAAGAATGTTTATGCAAATTTAACCAAGAAAAAAGGGCATATACTTCTCCGTATCATTAAAACCACAGAGGTTCCAAAAAAAAAAAATTACACTCATTGAGATGAGGGGTGAGCCTTCTCTGTAAGAGAGGAAGACTCGGAGGAAACAAAAGATTAGTTGATAAGGTGGAAGGGAGGAATTTGAGCATTTATGGTTGATACCAAAAAGAAGGGACGTTGTGGGTGGTGAAGAGATTATGAAAGGCGTTTTAGTAGGGGTTAACAATGGAGGAGAAGAAGGAGAGACAGGAGGGCAGGTTTTTAGGAAAAGATATTGGACATGAATAAATTCTTAGTGAGGGGAAAGAAGGTTAGAGGGAGTATTGGTATGTGAGGAGGCTTTTGGATGAGGGTATGGTTGAATCAGGTCAAGTGATGCTGGTTGAGTGACACCAGTAACTAGGGATGATGAGGCAGCACCATCAGTAGTAACAGTCAGACTACTTTCATGAGTTGAATGATCAGAACCATCCTTAGCAGCTTTCAAGATTGCAGGAGCATATACTGAGTTTCTAGCACCATCAAATACTCAATTTCCAGCACCATCATATACAGCCTTGGACTTTTCATTTTTATTAACCCACACCTGATTTTTATTGAGGTAATTCTTCAATATATGACCTACTTCTTTGCAGTGGGCACAAGTTGGTGGAAGCCAGGGTCACTCAACAAGAAGTTCACAGATTGAACCATTCTCCTTAAAAATTTCAATCGAGTCTGGTAACAGAGAGGTGACGTCAGTGACAACCTTAATATGCGCTTCAGTGACGATTGTCAAGTTCCTAATGAAATCATCCACTTCTTTTGGGTCTCCCAAAGCTCCTCAAATTCTACAGCCTTCCGAAGTCATGAGATCAAAAGGCACGTTTTAGAAATGAGCCAAAAGCGGAATTGCAGTCAGAGCACTGATGTCAGCTTTGTGTTTCGAATTCCATTCATAGATCCTAAAAACCGAAGAGCCAACATACCAAACACCCTTCTTTATTATCTTAGAGCGGATGAACTCATTCGGCACCCTCACCAGCATTGATCTTTGAATCGGATTTAAATGGATTTCTAGTCTACCACTTTTCCCCCACATATGATTCAAAACATTATGTATTTGGGAGTAGGCATGCTTTACAAAGAAAGTAACCAACTAGGAATTGACATTTGAACTCATAACTAATATAAAACCAAAAATTGCAAAGTAGTACGTAATAAATATTATTTCTTAAAGGGTTTTATATTAAATGTTTTTTTGTTTTTTTACAAAGACAATACTTTAAAAATCATAAGAGAAAAAAAATTACAAACTAAAACTTTAAACATAAAACTCAAACCCTAAAGAAAACCCATATTGGGCAAGGCTAAAGCACAGCCCAAAACGCCTAGAGAGCACCAAAGCAGTCCGAACCTAAGTTGAAACCCAAGCTGCTGCAAGAAGACCGACACAGCTAAAGAAATGAACCAAGGAAGTGCCAGAGACCAAGCTCCCGAGAAAACACCGCCACCAAGAGAAAGGAAAACACCAAAGCCGCCCGAAACACCGAGAACAAGGTTAGATGGAACATAAGATCGGAAAGCGAAAGCCGGAGACAAGGAGCACCAGAAGCGACACCTAATCAGGGGAGAGGAGAGGAGCCCACTTGTCGTTGCCATATTTAGTCAACTACCAGAAATGATGCCAAAGCGAACGACAAACATACCAAGCTATGGTTGGTCCACCACCACCGTCGCGAAAGCCAAACCACGACACTGCCACCGTCCTTTAGCGAGCAGGAGAAGCAGAGATACTAACCCAACGAAACAAGCAAACACCACCGCCAACAAAGCACAAGCCGAAAACCCAACCCTAACCGCGCAAAGAAACAGCACCAAATAGAAATAGGCAACCACCACAAAAATCTTTAGCAGGAACTTACCGAGAACGACACATGAGGGACGCCAAACACTAGATATGGTCCCTACAAGTCCAAGATGTTAGCGCGCCATCGCTAGAGGCCCACCCCGCCGAATGCCGCAAAAACCAAAAGCATGGCCATGCCACCAAACGAGACGAAGGAGATGGAAAACCCACAGAAGAAGAAAATGTCTGAGAAGATAAAAATAGTGAAGAAAAGAAGGAGCCCTCTTCGATGAAAAAGTGAGCGACGGTGAGGCATAGAAGAACACGGTGGCGAAAAACTATTGAGAAAAGGATGTGGCAGAGGAGAGAGAAGCGTCTGTTTTTAGATTTTTGTTATATATGGCTTATGGTAATTAATAGTATAAAATTTGTACTCCATATAATGTTAATCGAACTCTGAGTAGAAGGCAATAACCAAAATATAAATTAGTATTGAAACCAAAATATATTCAGATCCAAATAGAATTAACAAAGATACATCCTGAGACATGGGTTTCAAGTTTGAAGGTCCAATATAAATAATTAGATCATGAAGCGTTTTAATAGTTTCAAAAGTGTGATACGAAAAGTGCTTTTTCTCTTTCTTAAAAATGCGATACGTAAGGCGATTAAGGTTGGGTATCAGCCTCCACCGTCAAAAGTGTGGCCTCACGCCGCCGTTGAAAATCTTCTCCCGCAAGGTCGGTCTTCATCGATCTACCTTTCTGCGATGGTCACAAAGAAGAAAAAGTGCATCCTTCGCTCTCTTCCTTCCCTTGGAAATTTAATCGCGTTATCTCTTGCTCAGCGATCTCGGCATGCAAAGCTGCGAGTCTCTCTTCCCCGGTTGCTATGGCAGGTTCTTCCAAAGTTTCGCTTCAGGTTCCCAATGGTCTACTAGTCGGGGATTCTCCTGTATAACCCCGCTTCTCTCCTTCGGCTACAGTAAATCCAGATGGGGTTATAGTTTTTCGGCTGTGTGTCTCTCTTGTCTCGTTCCGGCTACTGAACCTGGGTTTATACCAGTTATTACTTTGTCCCAGTCTCCCCAGAACGAGCCACCCTCTGGGTCTCATACTCGGAAATTCTCGGATGTGTTCACGGCAAATCTCTTCTGGAGGAAATGGGTACACCATCTAAATACGTCTCAGGGGCTCCTTTTGTTTTAATCTCAGATGATAATTTGGTTGAAGCTAAGGAGGGATTCAAGGACTTCTTTTTTTCCGTTTTCATGGTGTTTGATGAGGACATCAAGTCAAGTCAAGTCATCATCAACCAAAGAGCATGGAGAGGACATAAATCAACCAACCAAGATCCTTGGAGAGAAGCAGTTTGATCCCACTAGAGACATATGTGCATGTCTTAGGCCATATCTACCCAACCAGGAATACTTAAGAAACAAATCAACCTGTTCCAGAAACTTGACTCAGCAAGGAATCATCACGAAGTGGAAGTATGTCAAAAGCTTTCCAGATGAAGAAGATATGCAAGTTACAACTCAGAATATTTCTAAGGAACCCGCTGGAGACCAACTGCCACTTATTGGAGAGTTCAGATTGGACCAAGATGAATCAAGTTGTAATCCAACTTTTTTGGAAACCTTACTCAATAGAGGTTCAGGGAGAATTGGATTCGGTTCAAAAAGAATTATGGTTTAAAAGTTATTCAACTTCTAATCCAGGAGATGCTACACTTGCCTTATTTGGAAACAAGCACTTATGAAGAGAAGATTATGCAACAGCTATATTATCTTTGTGATAGGTCTCGAGTTTTACCCTATACTAACTGCAAGTGCACAGTATATCAATTGTAGTACTTAGGGATCGAATCCACGAGGACTCTAGGCAACGATAGGATTAGAACTAAAGAGATTAAAAATAGGAGAAATTAAAAGGCAAATTGTATTGATTGATTGAAAAGCAAGCAATAAAGTAAATAGTAGCAGGTTGTTGTTGTAGGCAATAAACTAAGGGCGTTAAGTCTAGGGCGTTCTCAGGAAATCAGACAAGCAGATAAATCAATCAGTCAGGATCTAATTAAACACAGTTCTAGAACTCAAAACACAGATATAGAATTAACCAAATTCATTTGCGAGAATTCTCTAAGTCTAAGTGCAGTAATCCAAATTTCCTTGCAATTACTAACAGATTAAACCAGCTTTAAATCCAAGTTAGATATGTTCACAATCTAATTAAACCAAATTCCTTTGCGAGTAATTAAACTGCTCAACCTAAATAGTTCAGGTTCTAAACCACACTGTCGTGTCGTATTTAGAAACCTAAGATCTAGATTCTAATTGATCAGGTTAGAACTAGCATTAAACACAATTTAGTTTGAAGAACATCTATTGATGTCAATCCTTAACTGGATTAATTATATCTAGCAAGTCATGAAATCCCTATGAGAAACCCTAAACCTAACTATGAAACTACTCAGACATAGATAATGTAAACATAATCAATGAATTAACAGAAATCATAAAAGTGATGGAACTTGAGCAATTCTAACAGTTTTCAGGATCCGCAAGTTCTAAGCCTAGGATCTGGGTTTGTGTAATTGAATCCTTACCGATCTGCGTTTACCTTGATCTGGCAGCGGAATATGGTCAGATAAACGAGATCTCTATAGCGCCTCAGATGCTGCGCCTATACTGCAGTCCACACGCACACAAACTGGAATCCGCCGGGATGCTAGTGTCGGGAATCAGATCTCCTTGGGATTTCTATGTTTCGAGAGGTGGCCGCAATCGTTCTGTCAAGAACTCTCTACATCAAACTCGAGCCTCATAATAGAATATATAGGCTTAGAGTCGACCTAATTAACCAGTAATTAAACCGGGTCAATTTAAGTCATAATCCGAAACATCAGTTTCGGAATCGACCCTGTGTCGATCGATGCACCTAGTGTGTCGATCGACACACTTCTCAAAACGTGAATTCAATGTGTATCCAATACACATTGACCAGACCATTTACCAATGATCAATCCCATACAAAGTGTATCCAGCTTGCTTAGGTGTGTGACCCTGTAGGTCCACATAATACTAGCAATGAGTTACCACTCATAAGTCATAAGCGGTTTCTAGCAAAACATTATGATCACCTAGTATTACATGGATTGTCCGATCTCGACAATACAACTATCATGCAGAGTAAGTACAATATGATTTCAGGACATAATCCCAACAATCTCCCACTTGTACTGGAATCATCTATTCCCATAATCCCTTTATCGCTATATCTCGATATGGCATAAGACAAGAAACTGTGTCATCCTTATTATAGCCAATATCATATTCATCGAACTCCTGATCTATACTGATAAAACAAACGACTGACAATCACCTCGTTTGAGCACGGCCATGCATTTTCTCAGTATCAAATCTTCGATGGGCCCTGAGATATTTATCTCCTGTTATACAGGAGGGACAAATCCCATCTTGTTCCATCCCTATTTCTACACATACTTCATGATACGCCTAAGCAATGCCTTTATAGCCGCCAGTTACGGAACGACGTTTGACAAGGTCAAAACGCACCAATTCATATGCTAGAAAGCATGATGAACTCAGGTCTAAGGACTATAATCTATAGTCGTAATGAGAACCTCTTATGACACCGATATAACTATCCTGTAGAGTTCTCATTAGCGGGTCATGTCCGATCATATGTTCACGAACATATATCCATGTGACTGACGTTGATACTCATATCAATGACTCCATGAAACATAGTCATACGTCACCTCACATACTAGTCTTAACGGTTGTTAGTGTCCCATTTTAACAAACTATGACCAGGGACAAACATAATTTTATGTCATTTTTCACTTATAGGGTTTCATGATCAAGTCCTCAACTTGATGACCTATAAAATGAACATAAAATACATTGGGACCATTATTTAATTAACCAATAATCAAACAATGCTGATGTCATTTTTTCATAAACATGACCATATCATGTCTATCTGAACATCATAACTAACATAACTCCCACTAGAATCAAGACCGCGTCTTCAGATATCTAATACCTACAGCAACAGTTTAAAACTCGTGCTTAGGTTGTGAGAGAGGCTGCGGTGTTCTTGCTTGGAACCATTCCAACAACCATACCTCCATTCATTAATAAGCACTATTCTACGGTCCACTGCTTGGAGCCTTTCCAACAGATAGCACCGCTACATAGACAAAGAGACATAACCAGGTGGGAACCGAAAGTCGTCTTTGTCCGTCTAACTACTTTTAACGAACTCGTCACTTCCTCAGTTGAACAAGAACCTGTCCTTAGTGTTCCTCAAACACTTGGGGATACTTCTTACAACTGTCCATTGACTTTTACCGGAACAAATTGGTATCTTCTCGTCATGCTTTATGCGTCAGCTGCATCTAGATGAGTGCAAAATATGGAATTCATGATGGATTCTATTGCATAAGCAAAAGGAATCACACTCATAGATACTAGCTCAGCCAGTGTCCAAGACACTTCATCTTGCTAAGATCGTTGCCATAAGACCTTTGGTGTGAAGCCATTCTTGGAATCAAGCACTTTTGAACTGTCCAATACCTTATCATCATAAGGATTCTGACACGATCCAATTAGCCTTTCAAATCCATTTCAATGGATCCTTATTCCAAGAACTTTCGCGGCTTCTCCCATGTCTTATCGTTGAAACTGACTTCCGACCCAAGTCTCATGAGACTTAAGCGACGGAACGTCGTTTATGAGAATGAGTATGTAATATACATACATTGTGAGAAATGCAACTACGCTCCCACTAGTCTACTTGTAAACGCACGGTTCCTATCCGTTCCTGATCAAGTCAAAACTTTTGACCGTTTTAAAAGAACGTAGATTCCAACTCCAAGTTGTTTGCTTCAATCCAGAAATGGATCGGTGAAGCTAACATACATTCCTAGTTAATTTTCGGAGTTGGGGCTCACCTTCGCTTCTTTGAATTTCGCAGGCTCGTCACTTTTCAATGATCATCAGATCACATCAATCGGTCATGAGGAATCACCCTCGGTTTAGTGACGGATCCATTAGGATCAGCGAACTTCCGGCTCCACAGGTGTAGATCCTACAACACTCTGTAGATCCTACCGCTGCTCTCCCTCAACAGGTTGAACAGCCTCCTGTGTTTCTCGAATTTCTTCGAGCTGTACTTTTACTCCCACTGTTCTTCTTGGAAAAACAGAGTTCCGAACAACAAAAGATTGTTCTCGGATTGGTTGCAAAAGTACTAAGCCTCGGTTTCCCTAGGACAACCGGCGAAGCAGCCCTTATCAGATTTGGGTTCAAGTTTGTTTGTTGACAACTGTCTTACACAAACCTTGCAATCCCAATTAATCAGGAAAACATACTTGGAAATCACCCAGTCCACATCCAATGTGGTGTCTTTCAACTGATTCTGATAGAAAACTAATTTGCGTAAACATATTCATTTTAGAGCGTATTTTAAAAGGATGATGGAAGATTCCTGTGACTCATCATTAATCGGAGCATATCTAATAAGGTCCGATTCGTTCTCTCAGAAACACCATTTAGGTTTTCAGGAGAAAAGAGCTGTGAAATGACTTCACACTCACTTAGATGATCACCCAATTCTTGACTCAAGTATTTTCCTCCGCGATCTAATCGAGGATCTCAATACTTCTGTCAAATCGGTTCTATACTTCATTTAGGAACTCCTCAAAGGATTCCTACTCGTGTCTCATCAAAAGAACACAGCCATACTTATTAAAGTCATCAATAAAGATAATGAAGTACTGAAGATTTCCTTTGGCATCAATGCTCATCGGGCCACATACATCAGTACGTGTAAGGCCCAATAAGCCTCTGGCCCTTTTCTTTAGCTCTGCTAAAGAAGCCTTAGTCATTTGGCCCAGCAAGCAGAATTCATGTCTCAAATGATTTATAATCAAATGAGCCTAAAGCCCATAACAATGGAACTTCTGAATCCGCTTCACTCTTTGTGGTCAAAACGACTATGCTAAGAAAAAATCGAGTTCAAGTCATCAGACTTAAACCGTTTGGTATTTATGTTATATTCTGGTGTATATTGGTTTAAGACATAAAACCCATTTATCAAAAGGGGTGCTACCATATAATATTTCATTAAGATCAAAAGAGCAAAACTTGTCCTTTATCAGAATGAAAAACATCCAAATTCTTACAAGAAAATGAAAGACATTTCTGCATAAACAAGTGGAGAATCTCTACAGCTTATGTAGCAACCATTGCTCCATACCAGTCACACAGTTCCACTTGTCCTTTCCTCAACGTTCTACTGTTGCTTAGGCCCTGCATATTTCCAAAATATCAGTACCACCACTAGTATCCAATACATACGTAGAACTTGAAGTAATAACACAATACCTGAAGAAGAAGTACCATACATCTCCTTCATCTCTTGTGAATCACTACAAGAAAAACTGGTTTTTAGCCACGAACGAACCACGAACAGTTCGTGGCTAAGAATTTTCCAGCCACGAATAGCTACGAACCAGCCACGACTGCAAATAAATAAGGTTCGTGGCTAATTCGTAGATATTCGTGGCTATTTAGCCACGAAAAAACATTTGTGGCTATCCGTGGATAATTAGCCACAAATAGCCACGAACTAGTTGTGGAAGAGCATAGCCACAACTAGCCACGAAGATATTTGTGGCTACCTTGCCACGATATGAAATCGCAGCTATTTGTAGCTAATTTAGCCACGAATAGCCATGATATTATCGTGGAAGAGATTAGCCACGAAATAGCCACGAATAGCCATGATTTTATTTGTGGCTATTTCAAACCCTAAACCCTTAATATACCCTAAAACCCCAAAATCTAAACCTTAAACTCTTAATCATAAACTATAAAATCAAAATATAATCCTTTAATTATATATACATAAAACTATTATCCAATATCACAATTGTATAACATGTATATAAAACCTAAACCCTAACCCTAAATAAACCCCAATAAAATATAACATTCACATTACTATAACATATCCAAAAATAAGATTAACAATTAGTATAAACAAAACAAAACTAAATACTTAAAACTCTAAACCCTAAACAAACCCTAAAACTCTAAAAGTATAACCAAAACTCTTATTAATAACATTTTAAATACTATAACATGTTCAAAATTAATATTCAACCCTTATAAACCTTCAAACCCTAATTTATATTAAAAGTAATTGTTATTATAAACAAAAATCTGAATAAAACCTAAATTATAAACAACAATCTAATTAATAATTCTACAATTAATTTAAACTCTAAGTATAAATCACAAATCATATACCCCAAACTCTAATTTTAAATTGTAAACTTTATATTTATAAACTCAAATCTTCTTACTTATATATTTATTAGTTTGATAATTTATTTGAAAAGTTAAGTTTATACATTATAAACTTTAATCTTAATTTTTACATTAAAACTTGAAATTAATTTCCATTAGTTATAAAATGATTTTGTAAAATGATTTTATAAATATCTAAATTTCTATTGGTTGTTTGCAAAAGGCAAGGATTGGATCTCTTTTAATATCAACCATTGATTTATCCTAGATCTAATGGTCATAAATTAACATATCACTCTTTAACCTAATCTCATTATCCCCTTCCCCATCCGCCGAACATCAAACTAAATCTTCCTCTTCATTTTTTTTCATCAGATCTTCATTATGAACGGAGCACAGCTTCATCGGCGGCAGAAGCAGATCGGCGAGAAGCAGAGCCCAACGGCGGAGGAGGCGAGGATGAAGCAGACGAATCTCCGAAGCTTCTCTCGTCGCGATTTCTCAGATTCGTTGATGAATCTCTGAAGCTTCCCAACGACAATGAAGCTCTGAGTCAGCTCGTCGCACCTCCATCGACGCACCTCCGTCGCAGACGAACCAGATGGCTGTGGTGGTGACGAAGACGAAGAACACAAAGCTGGAGGAGGCGCTGCACAACGGATGAAGAAGCAGATCTACCCTTATTCTCTCATCGTGATTCAGATGCAAGGATTCGTCGATGAAGCTCCGCCGAAGAAGAAGAAGAACCAGACGATGGCGGTTGTCACTGGAGTCTCCATATTTGACGGTGGTCGTCACCGGAATCTCCACCGGAGTGCACCGGAATCACGACGTTGGACACGGAGGTGGCTTCCCTAGGAGTCTTTTTTAATTCATTTTCATGTTTTATTTAATTATTTTATTGTTTATTTAATATTTATTATGATTCTTAATAAAAATTGTATAATTGATTATTTTAATTATTTTTTATTATTTGTATTTTTTTTTGTTTTTTTTAAACTATATAGCCACGACTTATTCCGTGGTAATTCGTAGCTATATAGCTATGACTATATCGTGGTAATTCGTAGCTATATAGCTACGACTATATCGTGTCTATTCGTGGCTATATAGCCGCGATTTTGTTTGTAGCTATTCGTGGCTATTAGCCACGATTGAGTTTGTGGCTAATCCGTGGAAACTTTGCCACAACTAGCCACGATTATACATTAGCAACGAGCTCGTAGCCACGAAACATGTTCATGGCTATTCGCGGCTATGGGCTGTCTAGCCACGAATAATCGGCCATAGCCACGAAAAAATTCGCGGCTATATACAGATTTTCTTGTAGTAAATCTTCCAAGAACTTGATGCAATCTCTCTTCCAATGCCCTAACTCATCACAGTAGAGGCATTTTCTAACACCAGACGGGCCGGACTTGGGCTTATATGATGACACAGGCTTATCCTGATTCCAAATCTGGACGGCCCTGCCTCTACCCTTGTCAACACAAGATTTCTCAAATCTTTTACCCTTTTTGATGTCTTGCTCTGCTGTTTTGAGCATGCCATGCAGCTCAGTCAACGTCTTCGTCAAGTCATTCTTGATATAGCTTTTGACAAACTTATCATAACTAGACGGCAGTGACTGCAGAATGATGTCAGTAGCCAACTCTAAGCTGACAGGACAATCAAGTTTCCCCAGGTTATCAATGTAACCCATCATGTTAATGACATGAGGACTCACTGGAGCATCCTTTGGTAGCTTGCACCCAATGAAAGACTTAACCATCTGGTATCTCTCAACTCGTGCCAGATCTTGAAACTTCAGTTTAAGGCTGGTGATCATCTCTATTGGCGACTCCATGTTCTCGTATTGACTCTTCAAGTCCGAGTTCATGGTAGACAACATCAGACCACGCACATCTAACACATCAATATAATGCTTATTCCAAGCATCATATACTGCATTCGAGCGATTGGTCCCAAGCCTTTCTAAAAGAGCTTTCTCAAGGACATAGTCCTTGCTCTCCTGCTTGAGGATTAATCTCAAATTGCGATACCAATCCAGGAAATTTGATCCATTTAACTTGTCCTTCTCAAGGACGGATCGTAACGAGAAAGTAGTTTTAGACATAGGCTGAAATTTTAATAAAAGAAAATTTTTAGTTATGAAGTTCAGGAAATGAGAAATCTTATCTAATAAGAAAACTCGCATTATATTCAAACAATGTTTCCTCTATGAATATAATGATCCAAGACCCATACGTCACTAAAATCTGAGTGGACGACTCGTCATCACCCAGAGTTTAGTTATCTAGGTAAGCAAATCATTGCTAATTGTACCCAGTACAACTCTTGGTCGCAGATAAGACAATCCATGTCTCATCCACTCTGACGTCTCTGGGCCCAGAACTTCTGATAGCCCAATCAAGTAAATCAATCTCTTCAGTCTTGTGATCATAGACAGTCGCACTGCAAGTCTATCAATGATCACCTGCCTTACTCATGTAATTGTGGATACCAAGGACTCCAAGACTATCCAACAACGAAATGAGTCTTGACAGTAGACAAGATTGGGCAAGACATCAAGGTCACTTGATATTTAGTTGAGGAAACGAAACTTTAAAAGGTTAGTAAATCAATATCTTAGGTCATGTAATTGTTGATGTCAAGCACTGTAAGTCCATCAACACGATTACCTGCCTTACTCATGTAATTGTGGACACCAAGCTCTTGGCAAGAGTATCACAACAACGAAATGAGTCTTGATAGTTGACCATATTGAATACTAATCTTTTGATCTAATACACATCCAATGTGTATTAGATAGGTTTAGAACACATTTACTTCTAATTTTAATTAAGTTTCAATTGTTCTTATTTAATTGGATTAGGTCACTTGGTTCGGTTTTTCAATCATCTGGTTCAAAACCAAACGATTACGGTTCGCATCGTCACCATATGCATCGACTGACACACTTGGTCGACACTTGATATGCAACCTTAACTAACCCTATAACCGGTCAATCCAATTGAACCGGTAATTGACCAAATTAAATACCGGTCAAATCCAATTGAACCGATTCAACCAGTTTTAACCAATCGCGATAACCGGTCCAATCTAATTGAACCGACTTATCCAATCAAACTGATCTTAACCAATCAAATCGGTTTATACCAATTGAGATAACCAATTCGATCCAATTGAATTAATTCATCCAATTTAAACCAATCTGATCTGCTTTTAACCAAGCATGATAACCAGTTCAATCCAATTAAACCGATTAACCAATCGCAAGGCCTGTGTCGACTGACACTAAAACTGTGTCGATCGATACAATAGGGTATTAGGGAATTTTAATCGAATTAAACCGACATAACCATGCGAGATAACCGGTTCAATCCAATTGAACCGATTAACCAATCGCACAGCCTGTGTCGATCGATGCACCCAGTGTGTCGATCGACACATTGCGATTTCTAAATCGAAACTCAATGTTTTAATAGGCGAATTCGCGGTGCATCGACCGACACAAACTTGTGTCGATCGACGCTATGCGAAAACACAAATTATTTTGCATTTCGCGGTGCATCGACCGATACACCTAGTGCATCGATCGATGCTGTGCGAAAACCCTAAATAATTTTGCCGTTTTCGCGGTGTGTCGACCGACATAAACTCGTGTCGATCGACACTGTGCAAAATCACAGTTCTTCGTTTTCGGTACTAATAAAACCGAGATTATATTTATCAAAACGAAAACTAGCTAGCATCAATTCAATCAAATATAATTTTAATCGAATTCCATGCTACAGATTCAATGGATTAAACCATATGGCTCTGATACCACTGATGGAACTTGAGCAATTCTAACAGTTTTTAGGATCCGCAAGTTCTAAGCCTAGGATCTGGGTTTGTGTAATTGAATCCTTACCGATCTGCGTTTATCTTGATCTGGCAGCGGAATATGGTCAGATAAACGAGATCTCTATAGCGCCTCAGATGCTGCGCCTCTACTGCAGTCCACACGCACACAAACTGGAATCCGCCAGGATGCTAGTGCCGGGAATCGGATCTCCTTAGGATTTCTATGTTTCGAGAGGTGGCCGCAATCGTTCTGTCAAGAACTCTCTACATCAAACTCGAGCCTCATAATAGAATATATAGGCTTAGAGTCGACCTAATTACCCAGTAATTAAACCGGGTCAATTTAAGTCATAATCCGAAACATCAGTTTCGGAATCGACCCTGTGTCGATCGATGCACCTAGTGTGTCGATCGACACACTTCTCAAAACTTGAATTCAATGTGTATCCAATACACATTGACCAGACCATTTACCAATGATCAATCCCATACAAAGTGTATCCAGCTTGCTTAGGTGTGTGACCCTGTAGGTCCACATAATACTAGCAATGAGTAACCACTCATAAGTCATAAGCGTTTTCTATCAAAACATTATGATCACCTAGTATTACATGGATTGTCCGATCTCGACAATACAACTATCATGCAGAGTAAGTACAATATGATTTCAGGACATAATCCCAACAATCTCCCACTTGTACTGGAATCATCTATTCCAATAATCCCTTTATCGCTATATCTCGATATGGCATAAGACAAGAAACTGTGTCATCCTTATTATAGCCAATATCATATTCATCGAACTCCTGATCTATACTGATAAAACGAACGACTGACCATCACCTCGTTTGAGCACGGCCATGCATTTTCTCAGTATCAAATCTTCGATGGGCCCTGAGATATTTATCTCCTGTTATATAGAAGGGACAAATCCCTTCTCGTTCCATCCCTGTTTCTACACATACTTCATGATACGCCCTTTATAGTCGCCATTTACGGATCAACGTTTGACAAGGTCAAAGTGCACCAATTCATATGCTAGAAAGCATGATGAACTCAGGTCTAAGGACTATACTCTATAGTCGTAATGAGAACCTCTCATGACACAGATATAACTATCCTGTAGAGTTCTCATTAGCGGGTCATGTCCGATCATATGTTCACTAACATATATCTATGTGATTGACTGCGATAATCATATCATTGACTCCATGAAACTTAGTCCAACAGTCACCTCACATGCTAGTCTCTCGCGGTTGTTAGTGTCCCACTTGAACAACCTCGACTAGGGACAAAGATAATTTTATGTCATCTTTTGCTTATAGGGTTTCATGATCAAGTCCTCAACTTGATGACCTATAAAATGAACATAAAATACTTGGGACCATTATTCAATTATCCAATAATCAAATAATGCTGATGTCAGTTTTTCATAAACATGACCATATCATGTCTATCTGAACATCAAAACTAACATAACTCCCACTAGAATCAAGACCACGTCTTCAGATATCTAGTACCTTCAGCAACAGTACGAAACTCATGCTTAGGTTGTGAGAGATGCTGCGGTGTTCTTACTTGGAACCATTCCAACAAACCACACTGCTATTCTTTAATAAGCATTATTCTACGGTCCACTGCTTGGAGACCTTTCAAACAGATAGCGCCGCTACACAGACAAAGAGACATAACCAGGTGGGAACCGGGAATCATCTTTGTCTGTTTAACTACTCATAACAGATTCGTCATTTTTATCAGTTGAGCAAGAACTATCCTTAGTGTTTCTCAAACACTTGGGGATATTCCTTACAACTGTCCAGTGACTTTTACCGGAACAAATTGGTATCTTCTCGTCATGCTTTATGCGTCAGCTGCATCTAGACGAGTGCAAAATATGGCATTCATAATGGATTCTATTGCATAAGCAAAAAGGAATCACACTCATAGATACTAGCTCAGCCAGTGTCCAAGACACTTCATCTTGCTAAGATCGACACTAGCTCAGCCAGTGTCAAGGACACTCCATCTGGCTAAGATTATTGCCACAATACCTTTGGTGTGAAGCCATTCTTTGAATCAAGCACATTTCAACCGTCCAATACCTTATTAACATAAGGATTCTGACACGATCCAATTAGCCTTTCAAATCTATTTCAATGGATCCTTATTCCAAGAACTTTCGCGGCTTCTCCCATGTCCATCGTTAAATTTGACTTCCGACCCCAATCTTGACAAGACTTTAGCGTCAGAACGTCGTTTATGAGATTAAGTATGTTATAAACATACGGTGTGAGAATTGCAACTATGCTCCCATTAGTTTACTTGTAAACGCACGGTTTCTATACGTTCCTGTTCAAGTCAAAGCCTTTGACCGTTTTAACAGAACATAGATTCCAACTCCAAGGCGTTTGCTTCAATCCATAAATGGATCAGTGAAGCTAACATACATTCCTAGTTAATTATCGGAGTTGGGGCCCACCTTTCGCTTCTTTGAATTTCGCAGGCTCGTCACTTTTCAATGATCAACAGATCACAGCAATCGGTCATGAGGAATCACCCTCGGTTTAGTGACGGATCCATTAGGATCAGCGAACTTCAGGCTCCACAGGTGTAGATCCTACAGCACTCTGTAGATCCAACCGCTGCTCTCCCTCAACAGGTTGAACAGCCTCATGTCCTGTGTTTCTCGAATTTCTTCGAGCTGTACTCTTACTCCCACTGTTCTTCTTGGAAAAACAGAGTTCCGAACAACAAAACTTTGTTCTCGGATTGGTTGCAAAAGTACTAAGCCTCGGTTTCCCTAGGACAACCGGCGAAGCAGCCCTTATCAGATTTGGGTTCAAGTTTGTTTGTTGACAGCTGCCTTACACAAACCTTGCAATCCCAATTAATCAGAAAAACATACTTGGAAATCACCCAGTCCACATACAATGTGGTGTCTTTCAACTGATTCTGATAGAAAACTATTTGGCGTAACCTATTCATTTTAGAGCGTATTTTAAAAGAATAATGGAAGATTCCTGTGACTCATCATTAATCGGAGCATATCTAATAAGGTCCGATTCCAATTCGTTCTCTCAGAAAAAACATTTAGGTTTTCCAGGAGAAAAGAGCTGTGATATGACTTCACACTCACCTAGATGATCACCCAATTCTTGACTCAAGTATTTTCCTCCGCGATCTAATCGAGGATCTCAATACTTCTGTCAAATCGGTTCTATACTTCATTTTGGAACTCCTCGAAGGATTCCTACATGTGTCTCATCAAAAGAACACATCTATACTTATTGATGCCATCAATAAGGTAATGAAGTACTGAAGATTTCCTTTGGCATTAATGCTCATCGGGCCACATATATCAGATGGGCTGGACTTGGGCTTATAAGATGACACATGCTTATCCTGATTCCAAATCTGGACGGCCCTGCCTCTACCCTTGTCAACACAAAATTTCTCAAATCTTTTACCCTTTATGATGTCTTGCTCTGCTGTTTTGAGCATCCCATGCAGCTCAGTCAACGTCTTCGTCAAGTCATTCTTGATATAGCTTTTGACAAACTTATCATAACTAGACGGCAGTGACTGCAGAGTGATGTCAGTAGCCAACTCTAAGCTGACAGGACAATCCAGTTTCCCCAGGTTATCAATGTAACCCATCATTTTAATGACATGAGGACTCACTGGAGCATCCTCTGGTAGCTTGCACCCAGTGAGAGACTTCACCATCTGGAATCTCTCAACTCGTGCCAGATCCTGAAACTTTAGTTTCAGGCTGGTGATTATCTCTATTGGCGACTCCATGTTCTCGTATTGACTCTTCAAGTCCGAGTTCATTGTGGTTAACATCAGACCACGCACACCTACCACATCAATATAATGCTTATTCCAAGCATCATATACTGCATTCGAGCGATTGGTCCCAAGCCTTTCTGGAAGAGCTTTCTCAAGGACATAGTCCTTGCTCTCCTGCTTGAGGATTAATCTCAAATTGCGATACCAATCCAGGAAATTTGATCCATTTAACTTGTCCTTCTCAAGGACGGATCGTAACGAGAAAGTAGTTTTAGGCATAGGCTGAAATTTTAACAAAAGAAAATTTTAGTTATAAAGTTCAGGAAATGAGAAATCTTATCTAATAAGAAAACTCGCATTATATTCAACCAATGTTTCCTCTATGAATATAATGATCCAAGACCCTTACTTCACCAAAATCTGAGTGGACGACTCGTCATCACCCAGAGTTTAGCTATCTAGGTAAGCAAACCATTGCTAATTGTACCTAGTACAACTCTTGGTCGTAGATAAGACAATCCATGTATCATCCACTCAGACGTCTTTGGGCCCAGAACTTCTGATAGCCCAGTCAATTAAACCAATCTCTTCAGTCTTGTGATCATTGACAGTCGCACTGCAAGTCTATCAATGATCACCTTCCTTACTCATGTAATTGTGGATACCAAGGACTCCAAGACTATCCAACAACGAAATGAGTCTTGACAGTAGACAAGATTGGGCAAGACATCAAGGTCACTTGATATTTAGTTGAGGAAACGAAACTCTAAAAGGTTAGTAAATCAATCTCTTAGGTCATGTAATTGTTGATGTCAAGCACTGCAAGTCCATCAACACGATTACCTGCCTTACTCATGTAATTGTGGACACCAAGCTCTTGGCAAGAGTATCACAACAACGAAATGAGTCTTGACAGTTGACCATATTGAATACTAATCTTTGATCTAATACACATCCAATGTGTATTAGATAGGTATAGAACAAATTTACTTCTAATTTTAATTAAGTTTTAATTGTTCGTATTTAAGTGGGTTAGGTCATTTGGTTCGGTTTTTCAATCATCTGGTTCAAAACCAAACGATTACGGTTCGCATCGTTACCATATGCATCGACTGACACACTTGGTCGACACTTGATATGCAACCTTAACCAACCCTATAACCTGTCAATCCAATTGAACCGATTCAACCAGTTTTAACCAATCGTGATAACCGGTCCAATCTAATTGAACCGACTTATCCAATCAAACTGATCTTAACCAATCAAATCGGTTTATACCAATTGAGATAACCAATTCAATCCAATTGAATTAATTCATCCAATTTAAACCGATCTGATCTGCTTTTAACCAAGCATGACAACCAGTTCAATGCAATTGAACCGATTAACCAATCGCAAGGCCTGTGTCGACCGACACTAAAACTGTGTCGATCGATACAGTAGGGTATTAGGGAATTTTAATCGAATTAAACCGACATAACCATGCGAGATAACCGGTTCAATCCAATTGAACCGATTAACCAATTGCACAGCCTGTGTCGATCGATGCACCCAGTGTGTCGATCGACACAATGCAATTTCTAAATCAAAACTCAATGTTTTAATAGGCGAATTCGCGGTGCATCGACCGACACAAACTTGTGTCGATCGACGCTATGCGAAAACACAAATTCTTTTGCATTTCGCGGTGCATCGACCGATACACCCAGTGCATCGATCGATGTTGTGCGAAAACCCTAAATAATTTTGCCGTTTTCGCGGTGTGTCGACCGACACAAACTCGTGTCGATCGACACTGTGCAAAAACACAGTTCTTCGTTTTCGGTACTAATAAAACCGAGATTATATTTATCAAAACGAAAACTAGCTAGCATCAATTCAATCAAATGCAATTTTAATCGAATTCCATGCTACAGATTCAATGGATTAAACCATATGGCTCTGATACCACTGATGGAACTTGAGCAATTCTAACAGTTTTCAGGATCCGCAAGTTCTAAGCCTAGGATCTGGGTTTGTGTAATTGAATCCTTACCGATATGCGTTTACCTTTATCTGGCAACGGAATATGGTCAGATAAACGAGATCTCTATAGCGCCTCAGATGCTGCGCCTCTACTGCAGTCCACACGCACACAAACTGGAATCCGCCGGGATGCTAGTGCCGGGAATCGGATCTCCTTGGGATTTCTATGTTTTGAGAGGTGGCCGCAATCGTTCTGTCAAGAACTCTCTACATCAAACTCGAGCCTCATAATAGAATATATAGGCTTAGAGTCGACCTAATTACCGAGTAATTAAACCGGGTCAATTTAAGTCATAATCCGAAACATCAGTTTCGGAATCGACCCTGTGTCGATCGATGCACCTAGTGTGTCGATCGACACACTTCTCAAAACTTGAATTCAATGTGTATTGGATACACATTGACCAGACCATTTACCAATGATCAATCCCATACAAAGCGTATCCAACTTGCTTAGGTGTGTGACCCTGTAGGTTCACATGATACTAGAAATGGGTTACAACTCATTTGTCATAAGCGGTTTCTAGCAAAACATTATGACTACCCAGTATCACATGAATTGTCCGATCTCGACAATACAATTATCTTTAGAGTAAGTACAATGTGATTTCAGGACACAATCCCAACAATCTCCTGGGATTCAATACGTGTTTCTTGAGGAAGAGGGTCTGTTTTTCTGTCAAGAAAAACTGTCTGCGATGGCTCACCTTTAGGTCGTGTATCCTGGCCCCTATAAATAGGTCCACGGTTTACAAACCGTAACTTCAGTTTCGTTATCGACCTTGTGTCGATCGATGCACCAATGGCATCGATCGACACACCTCTTAAAACACGAATTCAATGTGTATCCAATACACATTGATCGGACTCAGGACCAATACACATTGATCGGACAACATTAAGTTCTGAAGGAACTGCCAATTCTAACAGTTTCAGAATTCCATCTTGTTCCTGAAGCCTAGGATCTAGGGTCTATTATATTGAATCCTTACCGATCTCTTGTTTACCTGGAGATTGGCAGCGGAAGGATGAGCAGGTAAACGAGATCTAGAGCGCCTCAATCGCTGCGCCTCTACCGTAGTCCACACGCACACAAGCTGGAATCCGCCGGGTTGCTAGTGCCGGGAATCGGATCTCCTGGGATTCTCTGCGTGTTTTAGAGGAAGAGGGTCTGTTTTTCTGTCAAGAAAAACTGTTTGCGACGGCTCTCAATTAGGTCGTGTATCCTGGCCCCTATAAATAGGCCCACGGTTTACAAACCGTAACTTCAGTTTCGGTATCGACCTTGTGTCGATCGATGCACCCAATGGTGTCGATCGACGCACCTCTTGTATCGATCGACGCACCAATGGCATCGATCGACACACCTCTTAAAACACGAATTCAATGTGTATCCAATACACATTGATCGGACCATATGCCAATGATCAATCCCATACAAAACATATCCAACTTGCTTAGGTGTGTGACCATGTTGGTTCACACGATACTAGAAATGAGTTACAACTCATTTGTCATAAGCGGTTTCTAGCAAAACATTATGACTACCCAGTATCACATCAATTGTCCGATCTCGACAATACAACTATCTTTAGAGTAAGTACAATGTGATTTCAGGACACAATCCCAACAATCTCCCACTTGTACTGGAATCATCTATTCCCATAATCCCTTTGCCGCTATATCTCGATATGGCATAAGGCAAGAAACTGTGTCATCCTTATTATAGCCAACATCATGTTCATCGAACTCCTGATCTATACTGATAAAACAAACGACTGACAATCACCTCGTTTGAGCACGGCCATGCATTTTCTCAGTATCAAATCTTCGACGGGCCCTGAGATATTTATCTTCTGTTATATAGGAGGGACAAATCCCTTCTTGTTCCATCCCTGTTTCTACACGCACTTCATGATATGCCTAAGCAATGCCGTTATAGCCGCCAGTTACGGAACGACGTTTGACAAGGTTAAAGCGCACCAATTCATATGCTAGAAAGCATGATGAACTCAGGTCTAAGGACTATACTCTATAGTCGTAATGAGAACCTCCCATGACACTGATATAACTATCCTGTGGAGTTCTCATTAGCGGGTCATGTCCGATCATATGTTCACCAACATATATCTATGTGATTGACGTTGATACTCATATCAATGACTCCATGAAACTTAGTCATACGTCACCTCACATACCAGTCTTAACTGTTGTTAGTGTCACACTTCAACAACCTACGACCAGGGACAAACATAATTTTATGTCATCTCTCACTTATAGGTTTCATGATCAAGTCCTCAACTTGATGACCTATAAAATGAACATAAAATACTTGGGACCATTATTCAATTATCCAATAATCAAATAATGATGATGTCAGTTTTTCATAAACAAGACCATATCATGTCTATCTGAACATCATAACTATCATAACTCCCACTAGAATCAAGACCACGTCTTCAGATATCTAGTACCTACAGCAACAGTACGAAAACCATGCTTAGGTTGTGAGAGATGCTGCGGTGTTCTTGCTTGGAACCATTCCAACAAACCACCTGCTATTCTTTAATAAGCACTATTCTACGGTCCACTGCTTGGAGACCTTTCCAACAGATGGCGCCGCTACACAGACAAAGATACATAACCAGGTGGGAACCGGGAATCATCTTTGTCCGTTTAACTACTCATAACAGATTCGTTATTTTTCTCAGTTGAGCAAGAACTATCCTTAGTGTTTCTCAAACACTTGGGGATATTACTTACAACTGTCCTGTGACTCTTACCGGAACAAATTGGTATCTTTTGTCATGCTTTATGCGTCAGCTGCATCTAGACGAGTGCAAAATATGGCATTCATAATGGATTCTATTGCATAAGCAAAAGGAATCACATTCATAGATACTAGTGTTGGGAATCCGAGCCAATTCTACAGATTCAGAATTCTCGTGAGTTCCCGATAACCTAGGATTTAGGGTCTAGTTAATTGAATCATGATCTCACCTCGTGTGTACCTGGAGTTTTAGCAGCGGAAGTTTATGGTAACACGAGATCTGCAGCGCCCCAATCGTTGCGCCTCTACTGTTCAGTCCACACGCACACAAGCTGGAATCCGCCGGGATGCTAGTACCGGTACTCGGATCTCCCTGGGAACTTTAGTTTCTAGAGGTTCTCTGTTTTCTCTCTGAGAAATACAGTCTGGGCGGCACTCAAAATCCATTAGGTCGAATGTACAAAACGCGTTTATATATCGACCTAAAGTGAACCGAAACATCAGTCTCGGTTTCGCCTTTGTGTCAACCGACACACTTAGTGGTGTCGATCGACACACCTCCTGTATCGACCGACCCACCTAATGGTGTCGATCGATACATCTCATAGAAACTTATGTTCGATGTGCATCCAATACACATCGATCAGATCATATGCCAATGATCAATCCCATATGGACTATGTCCAACTTGCTTAGGTGTGTGACCCTGTAGGTTCACACGATACTGGAAATGAGTTACAACTAATTTGTCATAAGTGGTTTCTAGAAAAACATTATGACTACCCAGTATCACATGAATTGTCCGATCTCGACAATACAACTATCTTTAGAGTGAGTACAATGTGATTTCAGGACATAATCCCAACAATCTCCCACTTGTACTGGAATCATCTATTCCTACAATCCCTTTGTCTCTATATCTCGATATGGCATAAGGCAAGAGACTGTGTCATCCTTATTATAGCCAACATCATGTTCATCGAATTACTGATCTATATTGATTAAAACAAACGACTGACAATCACCTCGTTTGAGCACGGCCATGCATTTTCTCAGTATAAAATCTTCGACGGGCCCTGAGATATTTATCTCCCGTTATCCAGGAGGGACAAATCCCATCTTGTTCCATCCCTGTTTCTACACATACTTCATGATACGCCTAAGCAATGCCTTTATAGCCGCCATTTACGGATCGACGTTTGACAAGGTTAAAACGCACCAATTCATATGCTAGAAAGCATGATGAACTCATGTCTAAGGACTATACTCTATAGTCGTAATGAGAACTTCCCATGACACTCATATAACTATCCTGTGGAGTTCTCATTAGTGGGTCATGTCCAATCATATGTTCACCAACATATATCTATGTGACTGACTGTGATAATCATATCATTGACTCCATGAAACTTAGTCCAACAACCACCTCACATACTAGTCTCGCACGGTTATTGGTGCCCCACTTCAACAACCTCGACTAGGGACCATCATAATTTATGTCATCTCTTACTTATAGGGTTTCATGATCAAGTCCTCAACTTGATGACCTATACGATGATCATAAAATACTTTGGGACTATTATTTATTTATCCAATAATCAAATAATACTGATGTCAGTTTAACTTACAGAAACACTACCAAAGCATGTCTATGTAAAGTTTACAACATAACTAAAATAACTCCCCCTAGAATCAAGATCATCTCTTTAGATATCTTAAACCTACAGCAACAGAATAAATTTCGTGCTTAGGTTGTGGGAGAGCCTGCGGTGTCATTGCTTGAAACAATTTCAACAAACCACACCGCCATTCGGATAAAAGCACTATTCTACGGTCCACTGCTTGGAGCCTTTTCAACAGTCAGTACCGCTATTCAGACAAAGAGACATAACCAGGTGGGAACCGGGATTCGTCTTTGTCCGTCTAACTACTTTCAACTGGTTCGTCACTTCCTCAGTTCACCACGAAACTATCCTTAGAGTTCTTTAAACGCTTGGGATATTTCTGGCAACTGATCAGTGACTCTTACCGGAATATTTTGGTATTTTCTCGTCATGCTTTATGCGTAAGATGCATCTAGACGAGCGCAAAATATGGCATTCATGACGGATTCTATTGCAGAAGCATTAGAACTCACACTCATTAATATTAGCTCAGACAGTGTTCAGAAACACTTCTTTTTACTAATATTGTTGCCATAAGACCTTTGGTATGAAGCCATTCTTGGAATCAAGCGTATTAGATCTGTCCAATACCTTATCAATATAAGGATTTTGACACGATCCAATTAGCTACTCTGATCCATTCCAATGGATCCTTATTCCAAGAATTCAGGCGGCTACTCCTATGTCTATCGTGTAAATTTGACTTCCGACCTAAATCTTGACAAGACTTTAGCGTCGGAACGTCATTTATGAGATTCAAGTATGTTAACAACACACTGTGTGAGAATTGCCATTACGCTCCCACTAGTCTTCTTGCAAACGCATGGTTTCATCTCTTTCTGATCAAGTCAAAACTATTGACCACATTATCAGAATGTTGATTCCAACTCCAAGATGTCTGCTTCAATCCAGAAATGGATCGGTGAAGCTAACATGCATACTTAGCCAATTTTCGGAGTTGGGGCTCACCATCGCTTCTTTGAATTTCGCATGTTCGTCACTTTTCAATGATCAGCAGATCACGACAATAGGTTACGAGAAATCACTCTCGAGTTAGTGACGGATCCTTTCGGATCTGCGAATTTCAGGCTCCACAGGTGCAGATCCTACAGCACTTTGTAGATCTCACCGCTGCTCTTCCTCATCAGGTCGAGCAGCCTCCTGTGTTTATCGAATTTCTTCGATGCATACTTTTACTCCCACTGTTCCTTTTGAAAGTATGATCTTTCTTAAGAGACACAGTTCTGGACAAAAAGTACTAAGCCTTGGTTTCCTTAGGACAACAAGTGAGGTAGAACTTATGAGATTTGGATTCAAGTTTGTTTGTTGACTACTGTCTTACGCAAACCTTGCAATCCCAATTCATCAGAAAAACAAATTTGGAAATCACCCAGTCCACATCCAATGTGGTGTTTTTCACTGATTCTGATAGAAACCTTTTAGCGTGAACATAGACATTTCAGAACGTATTCTTAAACGGTTATGGAAGATTCATGTGTTTCATCATTAATCGAATCATGTCTCATAAGATCTGATTCATTCTTTCAGATGATCACCCAATTCTTGACTCTAGTATTTTCCTCCGCGATTCAATCGAGGATCTCAATACTTCTGTCAAATTGGTTCTACACTTCATCTTGGAACTCCCTTAAGGGATTCCAGCTTGTGTCTCATCAAATGAACACAGCCATGCTTATTGATGCCATCAATAAGGTAATGAAGTAAAGAAGATTTCCTCTGGCACTAATGCTTGTTTGGGCCGCATACATCAGTATGTGTAAGGCCCAATAAGCTTCTGGCCCATTTCCTTTAGCTCTGCTAAAAGGGCCTTAGTCATTTTGGTCTAGTGAACAGAATTCATATCTCAAATGATTAACAATCGAATGAGTCCAAAGCTATGGAACCTTTGAATTCACTTCACTCTATGTGGTTAAACGACTATGCCAAGGAAAAGTCGAGTTCAAGTCATTAGACTTAAACCGTTTGGTATTTATGTTATATTCTAACTCTTATTGGTTTGAGAAATAAAACCCATTCCAAACGGGGTGCTACCATTAAATATTTCATTAAGATCAAAAGGACAAAACTTGTCTTTTATCAAAATGAAAAACATCCAAATTCTCAAAAGAAAATGAAAGATATTTTGCGTATAGCAAGTACATGGTGGCAATTACTTAATTTCAAAAACCAAGTAGGAAAGGCTCCTACAAGTGGAGAATCTCTACGGCTCATGTAGCATCCATTGCTTCATACCAGACACGCAGTTCCACTTGTCCTTTCTTCAACGTTCTACTATCGCTTAGGTCCTGCATATTTCAAAAAATATCAGTACCATAACAAGTATCCAATACTTATGTAGAACTTGAATTAATAACACAATACCTGAAGAAGAAGTACCATACATCTTCTCCATTTCTTGTGAATCTTCCAAGAATTTTATGCAATCTCTCTTCCAATGCCCTGACTCATTGCAGTAGAAGCATTTACTAACACCAGATGGGCTTGACTTGGGCTTATAAGATGACACAGGCTTATCCTGATTCCAAATCTGGACGACCTTGCCAACACCCTTGTCTAAACAAGATTTTTCAAATCTTTTGCCCCTTTTGATGTTTTGCTCTGCTGCCTTGAGCATGCCATGCAGCTCAGTCAACGTCTTCGTCAAGCCTTTCTTGATATAGTTCTTAACGAACTTGTCATAGCTAGACGGCAGTGACTGCAGAATGATGTCAGTAGCCAACTCTAAGCTGACAGGACATTCCAGTTTCCCCAGGTTATCAACGTAACCCATCAGTTTAATGACATGAGGACTTACTGGAGTATCCTCTGGTAGTTTGCACTCAGTGAGAGACTTCACCATCTGGAATCTCTCCACTCGTGCCAGATCCTGAAACTTCAGTTTCAGGCTGGTGATCATCTCTATTGGCGACTCCATGTTCTCATACTGACTCTTCAAGTCTGAGTTCATGGTAGCCAACATCAGACCACGCACATCTACCACATCAGTATAATGCTTATCCCAAGCATTATACACTGCATGCGAGCGATTGGTCCCAAGCCTTTCTGGAAGAGCCTTTTCAAGGACATAGTCCTTGCTCTCCTGCTTGAGAATGAATCTCAGATTCCGATACCAATCCAGGAAGTTGGATCCATTTAACTTGTCCTTCTCAAGGACGGATCGCAACGAGAAAGTAGTCATAGACATAAGCTGAAATCCAAGAAAACAGAGATTTAGTTATGTATATGATGAGAATTCTTATCAAAATAAGAAAAATCGCATTATATTCAAACAATGTTTCCTCTATGAACATAATGATCCAAGATCCATACTTTACCAAAATGTGAGTGGGCGACTCGCCATTACCCAAACTTTAGTTATCTAGGTAAGCAAATTATTGCTAATTGCACTCAGTACAACTCTTGGTTGTGGATGAGACAAACTATGTCTAATCCACTCTGATGTCTCTGGGCCCAGAACTTTCGATAGCCCAGTCAAGTAAACCAATCTCTTTAGTCTTGTGATCATTGACAGTTGCACTGCAAGTCTGTCAATGAGCACCTGCCTTACCCATGCAGCAGTGGATACCAAGGACTCCAAGACTATCCAACAAATGACACGAGTTTTGACAGTAGGCAAGATTGGGAAAGACATCAATGTTACTTGATATTTAGTTGAGGAAACTAAACCCAAAAGTTTAGCAAATCAATTTCTTAGGTCATGTAATTGTTGATGTTAATGCACTGCAAGTCCATCAATGTTATTACCTGCCTTACTCACGTAATTGTGGACACCAAGCTCTTGGCTAGACATCACACAACGAAATGAGTCTTGACAGTTGACCATATTGAAGCTAAGCTTTAATCAAGGTTTTGGTCGAGTTTGGTTTCTGCAAATTCAAGGTTCAATAACCAGAATTCCGAGCACTGTGTCGATCGACGCAGACTCTGTCTGTCAATCGACATAACCAAACAAAACCGGATTTCAATGACCGGTTAATTCAATTAACCCGGTTCATCGAACCAGTTATGTCGATCGACGCAGCCCATGTGTGACGATCGACATAGACCTAAACCGCAGATGGTTCTTGATAACCGGTCCAATTCAATTGAACCGACTTATCTGATCAAACTGATCTTAAACAATCGGTTTATACTAATTGGGATGATCAGTTCAATCCAATTGAACCAATTCATCCAATTTAAACCGTTTAAACCAGTTTCAACTGATTGCGATAACCAGTCCAATTCAATTGAACCGACTTATCCAATCAAACTGATTTATCCCATCGGTTCATACTAATTGAGATAATCAGTTCAATCCAATTGAACTAATTCATCCAATCTAAACCGACATATTCGGACTTAACCAAGCATGATAACCGGTCCAATCCAATTGAACCGATTAACCATTCGCTCGGTCTGTGTCGATCGACACTCAACCTGTGTCGATCGACGCAGTAGGCCTTTTAGGTTTTCTCCGAGAAAACCCTAGCCGCCGAATATTGGTCTGTGTCGACCGACACTCAAACTGTGTCGATCGACACTCGACCGTGTCTGCTCTGTGTCGACCGACACACCCAGTGTGTCGATCGACACATAAGGCTTTCGGTTTTTCTTCGCGAAAAAACCCTAGCCGCCGATTCTGTCGAACTTCGCCACTTTGTGTCGACCGACACACCCAGTGTGTCGATCGACACCGTGCGAAAACACAGAATCTGAGTTCTGTTTCAATCGATCTAACATGCTATTGTTCATAAACTTTTATGAGCGAATTCAATTAATTAGATTCAATTAAACAGACTGATTCAATGGAAAAAACCCTAAGGCTCTGATACCACTATTGGGAATCCGAGCCAATTCTACAGATTCAGAATTCTCGTGAGTTCCCGATAGCCTAGGATCTAGGGTCTAGTTAATTGAATCATGATCTCACCTCGTGTGTACCTGGAGTTTTAGCAGCGGAAGTTTATGGTAACACGAGATCTGCAGCGCCCCAATCGTTGCGCCTCTACTGTTCAGTCCACACGCACACAAGCTGGAATCCGCCGGGATGCTAGTACCGGTACTCGGATCTCCCTGGGAACTTTAGTTTCTAGAGGTTCTCTGTTTTCTCTCTGAGAAATACAGTCTGGGCGGCACTCAAAATCCATTAGGTCGAATGTACAAAACGCGTTTATATATCGACCTAAAGTGAACCGAAACATCAGTCTCGGTTTCGCCTTTGTGTCGACCGACACACTTAGTGGTGTCGATCGACACACCTCCTGTATCGACCGACCCACCTAATGGTGTCGATCGATACATCTCATAGAAACTTATATTCGATGTGCATCCAATACACATCGATCAGATCATATGCCAATGATCAATCCCATATGGACTATGTCCAACTTGCTTAGGTGTGTGACCCTGTAGGTTCACACGATACTGGAAATGAGTTACAACTAATTTGTCATAAGTGGTTTCTAGCAAAACATTATGACTACCCAGTATCACATGAATTGTCCGATCTCGACAATACAACTATCTTTAGAGTGAGTACAATGTGATTTCAGGACATAATCCCAACAACTAGCTCAGCCAGTGTCCAAGACACTTCATCCTGCTAAGATTATTGCCACAAGGCCTTTGGTGTGAAGCCATTCTTGGAATCAACCACATTTGAACCGTCCAACACCTCATCAACATAAGGATTCTGACACGATCCAATTAGCCTTTCAAATCCATTTCAATGGATCCTTATTCCAAGAACTTTCGCGGCTTCTCCCATGTCCATCGTTAAATTTGACTTCCGACCCCAATCTTGACAAGACTTTAGCGTCGGAACTTCGTTTATGAGATTAAGTATGTTATAAACATACGGTGTGAGAATTGCAACTACGCTCCCATTAGTTTACTTGTAAACGCACGGTTTCTATACGTTCCTGATCAAGTCAAAACCTTTGACTGTTTTAACAGAACATAGATTCCAACTCCAAGGTGTTTGCTTCAATCCATAAATGGATCAGTCAAGCTAACATAAATTCCTAGTTAATTATCGGAGTTGGGGCCCACCTTTCGCTTCTTTGAATTTCGCAGGCTCGTCACTTTTCAATGATCAACAGATCAGGGCAATTGGTCATGAGGAATCACCCTCGGCTTAGTGACAGATCCATTAGGATCAGCGAACTTCAGGCTCCACAGGTGTAGATCCTACAACACTCTGTAGATCCAACCGCTGCTCTCCCTCAACAGGTTGAACAGCCTCCTGTCCTGTGTTTCTCGAATTTCTTCGAGCTGTACTTTTACTCCCACTGTTCTTCTTGGAAAAACAGAGTTCCGAACAACAAAACTTTGTTCTCGGATTGGTTGCAAAAGTACTAAGCCTCGGTTTCCCTAGGACAACCGGCGAAGCAGCCCTTATCAGATTTGGGTTCAAGTTTGTTTGTTGACAACTGCCTTACACAAACCTTGCAATCCCAATTAATCAGAAAAACAGAACTTGGAAATCACCCAGTCCACATACAATGTGGTGTCTTTCAACTGATTCTGATAGAAAACTATTTGGCGTAACCTATTCATTTTAGAGCGTATTTTAAAAGAATAATGGAAGATTCCTGTGACTCATCATTAATCGGAGCATATCTAATAAGGTCCGATTCGTTCTCTCAGAAACAACATTTAGGTTTTCCAGGAGAAAAGAGCTGTGATATGACTTCACACTCACCTAGATGATCACCCAATTCTTGACTCAAGTATTTTCCTCCGCGATCTAATCGAGGATCTCAATACTTCTGTCAAATCGGTTCTATACTTCATTTTGGAACTCCTAGAAGGATTCCTACTTGTGTCTCATCAAAAGAACACAGCTATACTTATTGATGCCATCAATAAGGTAATGAAGTACTGAAGATTTCCTTTGGCATTAATGCTCATCGGGCCACATACATCAGCGCGTAAAAGGCCCAATAAGCCTCGGGCCCTTTTCTTTAGCTCTGCTAAAGAAGCCTTAGTCATTTGGCCCAGCAAGCAGAATTCATATCTCAAATGATTTATAATCAAATGAGTTTAAAGCCCATAACAATGGAATTTCTGAATCCGCTTCACTCTATGTGGTCAAAACGACTATGCTAAGGAAAAATCGAGTTCAAGTCATCAGACTTAAACCGTTTGGTATTTATGTTATATTCTGGTGTATATTGGTTTAAGACATAAAACCCATTTATCAAAAGGGGTGCTACCATATAATATTTCATTAAGATCAAAAGAGCAAAACTTGTCTTTTATCAGAATGAAAAACATCCAAATTCTTACAAAAAAATGAAAGACATTTCTGCATAAAGCAGGTACATAGTAGCAATTACTTAATTCAAAAACCAAGCTTGAAAGGCTCCTACAAGTGGAGAATCTCTATGGCTTATGTAGCAACCATTGCTCCATACCAGACACGCAGTTCCACTTGTCCTTTTCTCAACGTTCTACTGTTGCTTAGGCCCTGCATATTTCCAAAATATCAGTACCACAACTAGTATCCAATACATATGTAGAACTTGAAGTAATAACACAATACCTGAAGAAGAAGTACCATACATCTCTTTCATCTCTTGTGAATCTTCCAAGAATTTAATGCAATCTCTCTTCCAATGCCTTGACTCATCACAGTAGAAGCACTTTCTAACATCAGATGGGCTGGACTTGGGCTTATAAGATGACACAGTCTTATCCTGATTCCAAATCTAGACGGCCCTGCCTTTACCCTTGTCAACACAAGATTTCTCAAATCTTTTACCCTTTATGATGTCTTGCTCTGCTGTTTTGAGCATCCCATGCAGCTCAGTCAACGTCTTCGTCAAGTTATTCTTGATATAGCTTTTGATAAACTTATCATAACTAGACGGCAGTGACTGCAGAATGATGTCAGTGGCCAACTCTAAGCTGACAGGACATTCCAGTTTCCCCAGGTTATCAATGTAACCATCATTTTAATGACATGAGGACTCACTGGAGCATCCTTTGGTAGCTTGCACCCAGTGAGAGACTTCACCATCTGGAATCTCTCAACTCGTGCCAGATCCTGAAACTTCAGTTTCAGGCTGGTGATCATCTCTATTGGCGACTCCATGTTCTCGTACTGACTCTTCAAGTCCGAGTTCATGGTAGCCAACATCAGACCACGCACATCTACCACATCATTATAATGCTTATTCCAAGCATCATATACTGCATTCGAGCGATTGGTCCAAGCCTTTCTGGAAGAGCTTTCTCAAGGACATAGTCCTTGCTCTCCTGCTTGAGGATTAATCTCAAATTGCGATACCAATCCAGGAAATTTGATCCATTTAACTTGTCCTTCTCAAGGACGGATCGTAACGAGAAAGTAGTTTTAGACATAGGCTGATTTTAATAAAAGAAAATTTTAGTTATGAAGCTCAGGAAATGAGAAATCTTATCTAATAAGAAAACTCGCATTATATTCAAACAATGTTTCCTCTATGAATATAATGATCCAAGGCCCATACATCACTAAAATCTGAGTGGACGACTCGTCATCACCCAGAGTTTAGTTATCTAGGTAAGCAAACCATTGCTAATTGTACCCAGTACAACTCTTGGTCGCAGATAAGACAATCCATGTCTCATCCACTCTGATGTCTCTGGGCCCAGAACTTCTGATAGCCCAGTCAAGTAAACTAATCTCTTCAGTCTTGTGATCATTGACAGTCGCACTGCAAGTCTATCAATGATCACATGCCTTACTCATGTAATTGTGGATACCAAGGACTCCAAGACTATCCGACAGCGAAATGAGTCTTGATAGTAGACAAGATTGGGCAAGACATCAAGGTCACTTGATATTTAGTTGAGGAAACGGAACTTTAAAGGGTTAGTAAATCAATCTCTTAGGTCATGTAATTGTTGATTTCAAGCACTGCAAGACCATCAACACAACTACCTGCCTTACTCATGTAATTGTGGACACCAAGCTCTTGGCAAGAGTATCACAACAACGAAATAAGTCTTGACAGCTGACCATATTGAATACTAATCTTTGATCTAATACACATCCAATGTGTATTAGATAGGTTTAGAACATATTTACTTCTAATTTTAATTAAGTTTTAATTGTTCTTATTTAATTGGATTAGGTCACTTGGTTCGGTTTTTCAATCATCTGGTTCAAAACCAAACGATTACGGTTCGCATCGTCACCAAATGCATCGACTAACACACTTGGTCGACACTTGATATGCAACCTTAACCAACCCTATAAACGGTCAATCCAATTGAACCGATTTATCCGATCAAACTGATCTTAACTAATCAAATCGGTTTATTCCAATTGAGATAACCAATTCAATCCAATTGAATCAATTCATCCAATTTAAACCGATCTGATCTACCTTTAACCAAGCATGATAACCAGTTCAATCCAATTGAACCGATTAACCAATCGCAAGGCCTGTGTCGACCGACACTAAACCTGTGTCGATCGATACAATAGGGTATTAGGGAATTTTGATCGAATTAAACTGACATAACCATGCGAGATAACCGGTTCAATCCAATTGAACCGATTAACCATTCGCACAGCCTGTGTCGATCGATGCACCCCGTGTGTCGATCGACACAATGCGATTTCTAAATCGAAACCCAAATTTTCAATAGGCGAATTCGCGGTGCATCGACCGACACAAACTTGTGTCGATCGACACTATGCGAAAACACAAGTTCTGCATTTTCGCGGCTCAGCGTTAGGTCTCAAATTCGTGGCTCATATTAAACTGTTAGAGATCTCGTTTATCTGACCCAATTCCGCTGCCAAATCTCCAGGTAAACATGAGATCTATAGGTAAGGATTCAATATAACGAACCCTAGATCCTAGGCGATCCAACAAAAAGAGATTAGAATAATAAAGGGGTTCGAAAACTTCTCCAAAACGAATGTAGTACAGGATCAGATCAGCCCCAAAAGCTCTAAAAACTCTCTGCTCTAAGTTATGATAGCGTATGTAAGCGTATCCAAAAACTGATATAAAAACCTAATTAAATAGCTAAAACACGTTTTGGGCTTCTGTGTAAATATCTGGAACTTCTGGGCTTTTCTGCAATATCAGCATTCTTCATTAAACCGTCGAGTCTGGCCCATTCGCGCTATGCATCGATCGATGCAGGTGTGCAACGATCGACGCAATCCTCAAATCTGGACAGTGAACTCTATCTCTCGGACCAAATCTCCAAAATGCACCAATTAGCTCCATAATCTCCACTTTTGCTCCAAACGTATGTGTACCTAATAAAACCTGCAAAGGACTCTAAGAGAACACCAAAAGACACTAAAACAGACTTATATCATGGCATAAAACCGGTAAAAACCATGATATATCAACTCCCCCACACTTAGCCTTTGCTTGCCCTCAAGCAAAACAGAGAACTAAAACATGGTGAAGAGGTTTGAAAACTTTCAGAAACTCTTTTTGTCCTAGAAGAAACAACACTCAGATTCCCTTAGTAAACCACTGAAAGAATCACCTGTAAGGCATCAAGACCAACATATACTTCCCCCACACTTAGCAACTGTCCTAAGTAAACTCCACAATCACATTCACGCATTCAAATTCTCCCTACTGACTTCTGCAAGTATTTAAGTGCGGTCTCACCTAAGGAGTATCGATCAAAGGCACATGGACTCTTACCTTGTCAACTCTAGACCACCATACTATCTTTCTTTGGTCCCTTTCTTCTCTTTTCCCTTCCTTAGCATTCTGATTTTTCCCCATTGGGTATCATTTTTTTTTTATCAGTGCTCTTCCCGTTAAGGGGTGTACTTTGGACACATTCCATGGATGCACATGATATGATAGTTGTAGCTACCACTCCCAGAGACCACTTCGGAGTTACTAACTCATCCTCAGTTTATTATCTTTTTTTTTTATGGAAGGGGAGAAGGGAACCAAATAGGACAGGTTTACAGGCTGTGTCAGAACTAACAAGGGAATCCGACACAAGGTATACCAAGCCCTTAGGTGAGAAAATTAAGTCAGTATTAAGGTGAAGTCAGTAAAAGGATCCTCTGATACCTGAAGTGATGTGGGTGTCCTCAGTAGGTTGATCTGTGATGGGGTTTTCTAATAGTCATAGATAGATCCTACAACTTCATCCCAATGGTTACTTAAGTTCCTGCAAGATATTGTTAACTTCTCCAAAATTCATTCTTTCCTACTTAAACTGGTTTTGACTCAATAAAACAAAATTTTTGAAAAACTGGACTGACTCTAAGAAAACAGAAAGATAAAGTCAGTAGCACCTCCCCCACACTTAAGACACACTGTCCCCAGTAGTGTCAAGCTAAGGGTTGGAAAAAAGAAAAAGAAAAATGTTAATGGATGTGTTGAGTTCTGTCTGATTTTTACCTCTGTCGCACATGCATCGATCGTTTCATAAATGCATCGACCGTTGCTAGGCGATTTTTTCGTCGTGTGTCGATCGTTGCTCAGGACCGCAACGATCGCTGCAATGCAATTTCTTTCGTGTTGTGACGATCGACACAGTGGTGTGTCGATCGACGCATTGCGATTTGGCCGAGACCTGCAGACAAAAACTCACCAAAACCAAAACCAAAACGTAAAATCCTACAAAAACACCAAAAATCAAAATGCAAAAATGAAACAGTGGGTTGCCTCCCACTCAGCGCTCTTTTAACGTCAATAGCTTGACGTTTCAGCTTATCTAGGCAGAGGGTGCATCATCCAGAGGTAGAATCTGACCTACTGGAATCTCGGCTTTAGCCCAATAGTGTTTCACCCTTTGTCCATTCACAGTGAATTCATTACCTTCCTTACTGATCAGAACAATAGCGCCGTAGGGACGCACCTCTTTAATCTTGAAAGGGCCATACCACCTTGATTTCAGCTTTCCTGGAAACAAATGCAAACGTGAGTTATACAAAAGTACCTGATCATTCGGTGCAAACTGTCTGGAGACAATCTTTTTGTCATGATAGGCCTTAGTCCTCGCTTTGTACAGATTTGAGTTCTCATAGGCAAAATGTCTAATCTCATCTAACTCATTAAGTTGCACCAATCTCCTCTCTGCAGCAGACGTAAGATCAAGGTTCATCTGTTTTACAGCCCATGCTGCTTTGTGCTCAAGCTCCACCGGCAGATGACATGCTTTTCCATACAGAAGATGGAATGGAGTGGTCCCAAGAGGTGGCTTAAATGCAGTCCGGTAAGCCCATAATGAATCATCTAGCTTTGCTGCCCAATCCTTTCTTGTCTTCCCAACTGTCTTTTCTAAGATCTCCTTGATCTGTCTATTAGAGACCTCGACTTGTCCACTAGTCTGAGGGTGATAAGGAGTGGCAACTCGGTGATGAACTCCATGCTTTCTTAGGAGCTTCTCGAAGACCTTGTTGATAAAGTGGGATCCTCCATCACTAATCACAATCCGAGGTACTCCAAATCTAGGAAATATGATGGTTTAAAACAGCTTAATGACCACCGAATAATCATTGGTTGGACTAGCTATTGCTTATACCTACTTAGATACATAGCCCACAGCAACCAAGATAAACTTATTCCCGTAGGATGAGGGAAAAGGACCCATGAAGTCTATGCCCCAGCAATCAAAAACCTCAACCTCAAGAATGAAATTCTGAGGCATCTCATGCCTTTTACTGATTTTCCCTCTCCTTTGACAGACATCACATTGAGAGACAAAAGAGTGTGTGTCTTTAAACATCGTAGGCCACCAAAATCCGGCTTGCAGAACCTTAGACACAGTCTTGAAAGTAGCAAAATGTCCAGCATAATCTGATCCATGACAGTGGAATAGGATGTCTGGAACCTCTGATTCAGCAACGCATCTCCTGTAAAGGCCATCTGAACAGTGTTTGTAGAGATAAGGCTCATTCCAGTAGTATCGTCTGAGCTCCCTGAAGAACTTCTTATTTGCATACCCCTTCAAATCATCTGGTTCAATTTTTGCGGCCAGGTAATTAGCTATATCCGCGTACCAGGGTCGAGCAGTGGTTGCGACAGCACCTACCTCGAAGACATAGTCTCCAATTTGTATCGTGAAAGGTTCTGGTTATGTTTCCGCATTGCAACGATCGTCGCATAAGATGGCATCGATCGTTGCATCCTCGACACCTGCGTCGATCGTCACAAATGTGGCATCGATCGACGCAGTGCGATTTATCCGACAGTTCTGCAGATTTTTTTCCAAATCTGCCTGAAACACTGTCCCGACCATATTGACGTTTTCCTCGGGCAAGTAATCATTAATGGGCACGTATTCCTCAACCATCATCCTTGAAAGATGATCAACGACTCCATTTTGTCCCTCACTTCAATGTCAAACTCCTGAAGCAGCAGAATCCATCTTAACAATCTTGGCTTAGCATCCTTCTTCTGCATCAGATACTTCAGGGCTGAGTGATCAGTGTGTACAATCACCTTGGAGCCAACAAGATAGGGGCGGAACTTCTCAAATGCAAAGACAACAGCCAATAGCTCCTTTTCTGTGGTGGCGTAGTTTCTCTGCTCATCATCTAGTGTCCTACTAGCATAATAGATAGCATGAAGCTTTCTATCCTTCTTCTGCCCCAGAACAACTCCTACAGCATAGTCACTTGCATCACACATAACCTCAAAAGGTAGATCCCAATCCGGTGGCTGAACTATTGGAGCGCTCACTAAAGCCTGCTTAATCTGCTCAAATGCAGTCTAACAATCTGCATTGAATTCAAATTTGGTATCCTTACACAGCAAAGCAATTAGTGGCCTAGCAATCTTACTGAAGTCCTTGATGAACCGTCTATAGAAACCAGCATGTCCAAGAAAGCTTCTTATAGACTTTACAGAATCAGGTGCCTGAAGGTTGGTCATTACCTCAATCTTAGCGCGGTCTACTTCAATCCCTGCTTCAGACACTTTATGCCCAAGTACAATGCCATCTCTGACCATGAAATGGCACTTTTCCCAGTTAAGAACCAAGTGCTTTTCTTCGCATCTAGTCAGTACCTTGCACAAATTATCTAAGCACTCATTATAAGATGATCCATAGACTGAGAAGTCATCCATAAATACCTCCATAAAGTCCTCAATCATATCAGTGAATATGGACATCATTCATCTCTGGAAAGTAGCTGGTGCATTGCAGAGTCCAAAAGGCATCCTACGGTAAGCAAATGTGCCATATGGACAAGTGAAGGTGGTCTTTCCCTGATCCTCTGGGTGGATAGGAATCTGAAAGAAACCTGAGTATCCATCGAGGAAGCAATAGTATGGGTGATTTGCTAACCTCTCCAGCATCTGATCAATGAAGGGTAAAGGGAAATGATCCTTCCTTGTTGCAGCATTAAGTTTCCTGTAATCTATGCACATCCTGTGCCCAGTCACAGTCCTAGTAGGGATCAGCTCATTCTTCTCATTCTTCATAACTGTAACTCCGCCTTTCTTAGGCACCACATGGACTGGACTCACCCAATCACTGTCTGAAATAGGATAGATGATCCCAGCATCTAGGAGTTTCATAATCTCCTTCTTAACCACTTCCTGTAGATTAGGATTGAGCCTTCTCTGATGCTCAACAGATGTCTTAGACTCGTCCTCAAGATGTATTCGATGCATGCACAGCTCTGGAGAGATACCTGAAATGTCATCAAGAGAATAGCCAAGAGCTTTGCGATGCTTGCGTAGCTTGCTTAGCAGTAAAGTGAGCTCTGTGTTGTTCAAACTAGCATTAACAATCACTGGATAAGTTGAATTAGGTCCAAGAAACGCGTACCTTAGCCCCGATGGAAGTTGTTTCAGTTCTATTTTCGTAGCTTTTTCCTCTGCCCAATCCCTGTCGACTTGCAATGATCGATGCTTAGTCTGTGTCGATCGACGCAAAGTCGCGGCAGACACTTCTACCTTCATCACTTGCTCAGAAGAATCCATCAGTTTTGCATAGCAGATTGCAGGCTCGTCTTGCAAGTGTTCCAGCTCCATTATAGAGCTCAGTAAGGCTCTTTCCAGTGGATCTTCAGCATGTGACTTGTGAAAGTACTCTGCAGCCAAATCACCCAGTGTGTCCACATAGAAGGTCTGTCCGTCGATGGTTGGTCTCTTCACCAGTTTGTCCATATCAAAACTCATTTTCGGATCACCCACATTCAAAATTATTCTTCCTCCTTGGCAGTCAATCATCGCACCAGCAGTAGCTAAGAAAGGCCTGCCCAAAATCAGTGGATCTTTCGGTTCCTCTACATACTGCAGAACCACAAAATCAGTAGGTATCACACATTTACCAATCATTATAGGTACATCTTCTAGTACTCCTTCAGGGATTCTAATTGTTCTGTCTGCTAAGACAAGTGAGATCCTAGTTGGCAAGAAATCAGTCATTCCAAGTCTCTTAGCTACAGAGAAGGGCATAAGATGTTGGATCTCCTAGGATCTAGGGTTCGTTATATTGAAATTACCAACCTCGTTCTTACCTTAGACTGACAGCGGAATGATTGGTGACGAGATCAGTAAGCGACTCAGATGCTTCGCCTCTACCAGATACACATGCACACAAACCTGGAAAGCCGGGATGCTAGTGCCGGATCTTTGGGATTTCTGAGTTTTTTGTGTTTCTGCTTTCTCTGTCAAAAAAAAAGACGACGGCCCAAGTTCTAGGTCGAAACTCTAAGTTATTATTAACACCTACAATCACACTTAACGGGCCAACTTGTTTAAGTCACAAATCGAAACGTCTGTTTCGAAAACCCGATCTGTGTCGACCGACACACATACTGTGTCGATCGACACAACACCATTTTCTCGATATTAATGTGTATCCAATACACATTAACATGATCATTACCATAATGATCATCCCCATAATTAAGCTTCCAGTTTGCTTAGGTGTGTGACCCTATATGATCATATAATACTGGCAGTAAGTCTACAACTTACAGATTGCAAGAGGCTTCTAGCAAAACATTGCAACCGCCCAGTATTATACGAATGTCTGATCTCGACACACAACTATCATCAGGAGTGAGTGCAAGTGTGATTTCAGGACACTATCCCAACAATCTCCCACTTGTACTGGAATCATCAATTCCTATAATCCTTTTGTCTCTATATCTCGATTTGGCATAAGGCAAGATTAGTGTCATCCTTATTAAGCCAACATCGTGTTTATCGAACTCCTGATCTTATACTGAACAATACAAACAACTGAACTACAGTTTGTTTGAGTGCGGCCACACATTTTCTCAGTATCAAATCTTCGATAGGCCCTGAGATATTTATCTCCCGTTATTCAGGAGGGACAAATCCCATCTTGTTCCATCCCTGTTCCTAGACACACTTCATAATACACCTGAACAATGCCGTTATAGCCGCCAGTTACGGGTCGACGTTTGACAAGGTCAAAGTGTACCAATTCATATGCAAGAAAGCATGATGAACTCAGGTCTAAGGACTATACTCTATAGTCGTAATGAGAATCTCTTATGACACAGATATAACTATCTTGTAGACTTCTCATCAGCGGGTCATGTTCGATCATATGTTCACCAACATATATCTATGTGACTGACTGTGATACTCATATCATTGACTCCATGAAACTTAGTCAACAGTCACCTCACAAGCTAGTCTCTCGCAGTTGTCAGTGTCCCATTTTGACAACCTTGACTAGGGACAAAACATAATTTATGTCATCTATAACTTATAGGGTTTCATGATCAAGTCCTCAACTTGATGACCTATAAAATGACATAAACTTATTCTGGGACCATTATTTAGATCACAATAAATAATGCTGAAATCAAATTTCATAAAACATTTCCAAAAGTATGTTTACAAGAACATCTTATTATAACTAAAATAAAACTAAAACTCCCACTAGAATCAAGATTACATCTTAAGATCTCTAATGCCCACAACAGTAGTATGGAACTCATGCTTGGGCCTTGGGAGTGGCTTAGTCAGAGGATCAGCGACATTCTCGTCCGGCGGAACTCGGCTGATCTTCACATCACCTCTATTGACGATATCACGAATCAGGTGATATTTCCTCTCTACGTGTTTGGACTTCAGGTGTGACCTGGGTTCTTTCGCCTGAGCAATGGCTCCATTGTTGTCACAAAATAAAGCCAATGGCTCCAAGATACTAGGAACCACACCAAGTTCAGTCATGAACTTCTTGATAAAAAACAGCTTCCTTTGCCACTTCTGAAGCAGCAACATATTCAGCTTCCGTCGTGGAATCAGCTACGATATTCTGCTTAGAGCTCTTCCAGCTCACTGCACCGCCATTTAGACAGAAGACATATCCAGACTGTGATCGGAAATCGTCTCTGTCCGTCTGAAAACTCGCATCGGTGAATCCATTCACCACAAGTTCTTCACTTCCTCCATATACCAAGAACTTATCCTTGGTATGTCTCAAATACTTGAGAATATTCTTGACAGCTGTCCAGTGATCTTCACCTGGATCAGATTGGTATCTACTCGTCATGCTTAACGCGTAAGCTACATCTGGACGAGTGCAGCGTATGGCATACATGATAGATCCTATTGCAGAAGCATAAGGAATCCTATCCATGCGTTCTCGCTCAGCATGTGTCGCCGGACACTGCTTCTTGCTGAGACTAATGCCATGAGACATCGGTATGAAGCCCTTCTTGGAATCATGCATCTTGAATCTGTGCAACACCTTATCAATATAAGTGTCCTGGCACAATCCAATCAGCATGTTCGCTCTATCTCTGTAGATTCTGATTCCAAGAATGTACGCGGCTTCTCCCATGTCTTTCATGAAAAAACAACTTCCGAGCCAATTCTTAATAGACTGAAGCAACGGAACGTCATTACCGAGAAGAAGTATGTCATCGACATACAGTACAAGAAACGAAATTCCGCTCCCACTAGTCTTCTTGTATACACATGATTCTTCCTCGTTCTTGATGAAACCAAATTGTTTTACTGCTTCATCAAAACGAAGATTCCAACTCCGTGATGCTTGCTTCAATCCATAAATGGATTTATGAAGCTTGCATACCTTCCCAGCATTCTTAGGATCTACAAAACCCTCAGGCTGTGTCATATACACATCCTCTTCCAGAATTCCATTCAGGAAGGCGGTTTTGACATCCATCTGCCAAATCTCATAATCATAATAAGCGGCAGTTGCTAGAAGAATCCGAATGGATTTAAGCATAGCGACTGGGGAATAGGTTTCATCATAGTCAATACCATGAATTTGCTTGAAACCTTTGGCCACCAACCTAGCTTTGTAAATTTGTACATTACCATCCACGTCAATCTTCTTCTTGAAGATCCATTTACATTCAATGGATTTTGCACCATTAGGTAAATCTACCAAGGACCATACTTGGTTTTCTGACATGGATCCAATTTCGGATTTAGAGGCTCCAAGCCACTTTTCGGAGTCCGGGCTCATCATTGCTTCCGCGAAGGTCGCTGGTTCGTCACTTTCAATGATCATCAGATCATTGGAATTGGTCACGAGAAATCCATAGTATCTCTCGGGTTCGTGACGGATCCTTCCGGATCTGCGAACTTCAGGCTCCACAGGCGTGGGCTCCACAGAACTTTGTGGATCCAACTGCTGCTCTTCCTCAACAGGTTGAGCAGTCTCCCGTGCATCTTGAATTTCTTCGAGATGTACTTTACTCCCACTGTTTTTCTTAGAAAGAAATTTCATCTCAAGAAAAGAACAGTCCCGAGAAACAAATACTTTGTTCTCAGATTGGTTGTAAAAGTAGTATGCCTTGGTTTCCCTAGGATAACCAACGAAGTAGCATTTATCTGATTTGGTGCGAGCTTGTCAGAGATTAAACGTTTGACATAAGCCTCACAACCCCAAATCTTCAGGAAAGACAGACTAGGAATGTTCCCAGTTCACAATTCATGTGGTGTCTTTTCTACTGATTTAGATGGCACCCTATTTAGTGTAAACGCAGAAGTTTCTAGAGCGTATCCCCAAAAGGATAATGGAATATTTGAATGACTCATCATAGACCGAACCATATCCAATAAGGTTCGATTCCTCCTCTCTGACACTCCATTCCATTGAGGTGTTCCAGGAGGAGTGAGTTGTGAAACAATTCCACACTCGCTCAGATAGTCACTGAACTCTTGGCTCAAGTATTCTCCTCCGCGATCCGACCGGAGAACTTTGATACTTTTGCCAAGTTGGTTCTATACTTCATTCTTGAATTCCTTGAATCTATCAAAGGATTCTGACTTGTGTCTCATCAAATAGACGTAGCCATACCTACTAAAGTCATCAGTAAAAGTAATGAAGTACTTGTAATTTCCTCTGGCAACAGTGCTCATCGGTCCACATACATCAGTATAAACAAGGCCCAATAAGTCACTGGCCCTTTCATTTGATTTGTTGAAAGGGGCCCTAGCCATTTTGCCCATAAAGCAAGATTCGCATTTCTCACATGATTCAAAATCAAATGAGCCCAGAAGCCCATTCTGATGGAGCCTTTGGATGCGTTTCTCATTGATGTGGCCCAAACGACAATGCCATAAGAAAGTCGGGTTTTCGTCATTTGACTTAAACCGCTTTGTATTTATGTTAAAGACAGGCATTTCTTGGTTTAATATATATAACCCATTATCTAATGGGGCGCTACCATAATATGTACCATCACGATTAAAAGAACAAACTTTATTCTTAACAGAAAAATCAAAACCTTCCAAATCCAAAACGGAAACTGAAATTATGTTTCTGCTAATCGCAGGTACAAAGTAGCAATTATTCAATACTAAAACCATGCCAGAAGGTAAAGACAAATCATAAGTGCCTACGGCCAATGCAGCAATCTTAGCTCCATTCCCGACCCGTAGCTCCACTTGTCCTTTCTTCAGCGTTCTACTGTTTCTTAGTGCCTGCACATCAGTACAAATATGAGCACCGCAGCCGGTATCCAATACCCACGAAGTAGAACTAGGAGTCATAACATTAAGTTCGATAACATAAATACCTGAATCTGACGCATCATACGTCTGCTTCAGTTTCTTGTAATCTTCCATGAACTTCTTGCATCCTCTCTTCCAATGCCCTAGCTGCTTGCAGTAGTTGCATTTATCCTCAGGAGAAGGCCCGGATTTGGGCTTGGGCTTGGGCTTGTCTTGACTCTCAGTCTGGACAGCCTTAGCCTTTCCCTTATCCTTACTAGGTTTCTTAAACCTTTTACCCCCTTGTACCATCAGTACATTGGGAGTAGCCTTCTTGAGATTCGGCTCTGCTGTCTTCAGCATACCGTGCAACTCAGTCAATGTCTTGGTCATGTTTTGCATGTTGTAGTTCATGATGAACTGATCATAACACGACGGCAAAGACTGCAGAATCATGTCAGTGGCTAGCTCCTGGCTAATGGCACAGTCCAGTTCCCCGGGTTATCAATGTAACCCATCATTTTAAGGACATGAGGACTTACTGGACTGTCCTTAGCCAGCTTGTAATCCATGAGAGATTTAACCGTCTGGTATCTCTCTGTGCGAGCTTGCTCCTGAAACAAAGCTTTCAGGCTGTTAATCATCTCAATCGGTGACATCACGTTCTCATATTGCTTCTGCAGCTCAGAGTTCATAGTCACCAGCATTAGACAATTAACGTCTTTGACATCAGCTGAATGCTTATCATAAGCATTCTTATCTGCCTGCGTGGCATTGGAACGTGGCCTCTCGGGGAGAACTCTTTCAAGGACATATTCCTTGTTCTCCTGCCTGAGAACTATTCTCAGGTTCCGATACCATTCCAAGAAATTAGATCCATTTAACTTGTCCTTCTCAAGGACGGATCTCAGCGAGAAAGTGTTGATGTGAGTTGAGACAGACATAGCTGTAATTAAAAGAGGTAGAGATTTTAGTTATAATGCTCAAGGAAATGCGAATTCTTATCTAATAAGAAAACTCGCATTGTATTCAAAACTATGTTTCCTCAGATGAATACAATGATCCAAGATCCATACTTCACCAAAATCTGAGTGGGCGACTCGCCATCACCCAAACTTTAGTTATCTAGGTAAGCAAATCATTGCTAATTGTACCCAGTACAACTCTTGGTCGCAGATGAGACAAACTATGTCTAATCCACTCTGATGTCTCTGGGCCCAGAACTTCTGTTAGCCCAGTCAAGTAAAACCAATCTCTTCTGTCTTGTGATCACTGACAGTCGCACTGCAAGTCTATCAATGATCACCTGCCTTACTCATGTAGTTGTGGATACCAAGGACTCCAAGGCTATCCAACAACGAAACAAGTCTTGACAGTAGACAAGATCGGGCAAGACATCAAGATCACTTGATATTTAGTTGAGGAAAAGAACTATTTAATCTTGATGTATATCCAATATACATCCAAGAAGTTATTAAATTAATTAAAACATATAGTTTAATTAAGTTTAGTTTTAACTAGAACTTTAGGATTAAATTTGGTCCAGTATTTACAGATTTGAGGTCCAACCATCAAGTCTGCGATTGGTGTGTCGATCGACGCATCCTTGCATCGGTCGACACAACCTAATATAAATCGGACTTCAATAACCGGTCAAACCGGATTGAATTTCCTTAACCGATTCAATCTAATTGAACCGATCCGGTTTAATGGTCCATATCGATCGTCACACAACTCTGTGTCGATCGACATTACCAAACCAGAACCAAATTGGTTAATAAATTTAACCAAGCGAGATAACCGTCCAATTGAACCGAACTATCCATTCGCATGGTCTGCGTCGACCGACACACCCAGTGTATCGACCGACACAGAAGGGATACGGATATTCGATCACTGATCAAAACCCTAGAATTATTTACGCGTTTTCGCTCTGTGTCGACCGACACATGCTTTGTGTCGATTGACACTCTGCGAAAACACATACATCGAATTTTCAACAGAGGCTTTAATCCGAGATTAACAACATGAAAACGCGATTTATCAAGCATCAATCTATTCAATAACATCAGTTTTCGAATTAAATGCTTCAGATTCAATAGACTAAACCCTAACCTGGCTCTGTTACCACTGTTGGATCTCCTAGGATCTAGGGTTCGTTATATTGAAATTACCAACCTCGTTCTTACCTTAGACTGGCAGCGGAATGATTGGTGACGAGATCAGTAAGCGACTCAGATGCTTCGCCTCTACCAGATACACACGCACACAAACCTGGAATGTCGGGATGCTAGTGCCGGATCTTTGGGATTTCTGAGTTTTTGGTGTTTCTGCTTTCTCTGTCAAGAAAAAGACGACGGCCCAAGTTCTAGGTCGAAACTCTAAGTTATTATTAAGACCTAGAATCACACTTAATGGGCCAACTTGTTTAAGTCACAAATCGAAACGTCTGTTTCGAAAACCCGATCTGTGTCGACCGACACACATACTGTGTCGATCGACACAACACCATTTTCTCGATATTAATGTGTATCCAATACACATTAATTAAGCTTCCAGTTTGCTTAGGTGTGTGACCCTATAGGATCATATAATACTGGCAGTAAGTCTACAACTTACAGATTGCAAGAGGCTTCTAGCAAAACATTGCAACCGCCTAGTATTATACGAATGTCTGATCTCGACACACAACTATCATCAGGAGTGAGTGCAAGTGTGATTTCAGGACACTATCCCGACATAAGATTCACACTAGAACCAAGATCACATAGGGATCTTTCAAATCTCTCCCTATAGATAGCACAATCCAACACAAAGCTCCCTGGATCTTTCAGCTTCTCAGGAATTCTGCCCTGAACTAACGCACTACACACCTCCGTGATCATCATCACACTCTCCTCATCAGACCACCTACCAACAAGCAAGTCCTTAAGACATCGCCTCATCACAGGAGAATTCTCCATAGAGTCAATCAAAGGCACTTCGACTTTAACCTTTTTAATGATTTCCTTGCATTTGGTATACTTGTTGGGGAATCCGAGCCAATTCTACAGATTCAGAATCCTCGCGAGTTCCCGATAGCCTAGGATCTAGGGTTTAGTTAATTGAATATGGATCTCACCTCGTGATTACCTGGTGTTTGACAGCGGAAGATTGATCAGGTAGTACGAGATCAATTGCGCCTCAGATGCTGCGCCTCTATCGTAGTCCACACTCACACAAGCTGGAATCCGCCGGGTTGCTAGCGCCGGTGCTCGGATCTCTTTGGGACCTTAGTTTCTAGAGGAAGAGCTTCTGTTTTCTGTCAAGAGAACTCTCTGGGCGGCTCACCCTTCTATTAGGTCGAAAATGATAATATCACTTATATATCGACTCTCTCATAAACCGAAACATCAGTTTCGGTTTTGCCACTGTGTCGGCCGATACATCCATTGGTGTCGATCGACACAAGTCTTGTATCGACCGACGCACCTAATGGTGTCGATCGATACACCTCTTTGAAACTCAATTCGATGCGTATCTAATACACATCGATCAGACCATATACCAATGATCTATCCCATGCAGAGTATATCCAACTTGCTTAGGTGTGTGACCCTGTAGGTTCACACGATACTGGAAATGAGTTACAACTCATTTGTCATAAGCGGTTTCTAGCAAAACGTTATGATTACCCAGTATCACATGAATTGTCCGATCTCGACAATACAACTATCTCTAGAGTTCGTACAATGTGATTTCAGGACATAATCCCAACAATCTCCCACTTGTACTGGAATCACCTATTCCTATAATCCCTTCGTCTCTACATCTCGATATGGCATAAGGCAAGAGACTGTGTCATCCTTATTATAGCCAACATCATGTTCATCGAACTTCTGATTCATACTGATAAAACAAACGACTGACAATCACCTCGTTTGAGCACGGCCATGCATTTTCTCAGTATCAAATCTTCGATGGGCCCTGAGATATTTATCTCCCGTTACACAGGAGGGACAAATTCCATCTTGTTCCATCCCTGTTTCTATACATACTTCATGATACGTCGAAACAATGCCGTTATAGCCGCCAGTTACGGAACGACGTTTGACAAGGTCAAAGCGCACCAATTCATATGCTAGAAAGCATGATGAACTCAGGTCTAAGGACTATACTCTATAGTCGTAATGAGAACCTCCCATGACACTTATATATAACTATCCTGTGGAGTTCTCATTAAGCGGGTCATGTCCGATCATATGTTCATCAACATATATCTATGTGACTGACTGTGATAATCATATCATTGACTCCATGAAACTTAGTCCAACAGTCACCTCACATACTAGTCTGCGCGGTTGTTAGTGTCCCATTTTAACAACCTTGACTAGGGACAATCATAATTTATGTCATCTTTTAATTATAGGGTTTCATGATCAAGTCTTCAACTTGATGACCTATAAGATGACCATAAAGTACTTTGGGACCATTATTTAATTATCCAATAATTAAATAATACTGATGTCAGTTTTAACTTACACAAACACTGCCAAAGCATGTATATGTTAAGTTTACAACATAACTAAAATAACTCCCACTAGAATCAAGATCATCTTTTCAGATATCTTACACCTACAGCAACAGAATAAATTCCGTGCTTAGGTTGTGGGAGAGAGTGCGGTGCTATTGCTTGAAACAATTTCAACAAATTACACCGCCATGCAGATAAAAGCACTATTCTACGGTCTACTGCTTGGAGCCTTTCCAACAGTTAGCACCGCTTTTCAGGCAAAGAGACATAACCAGGTGGGAACCGGGAATCGTCTTTGTCCGACTAACTACTTTCAACTGGTTCGTCACTTTATCAGTTCACCACGAACCTATCCTTAGTGTTTCTCAACACTTGGGATATTTCTGGTAACTGTTTAGTGACTATTACCGGAATATATTGGTATATTCTCGTCATGCTTAAGCTGCATCTAGACAAGCGCAAAATATGGCATTCATGATGGATTCCATTGCAGTAGCAAAAGCAATCACATTCATTAATACTAGTTCAGACAGTGTTCAAAACACTTCATCTTGCTAATATTGTTATAAGACCTTTGGTATGAAGCCATTCTTGGAATCAAGCACATTTGAATTGTCCAATACCTTATCTACATAAGGATTTTGACACGATCCAATTAGCTTACTCAATCTATATTAATAGATTCTTATTCTAAGAATTCACGCGGCTACTCCCATGTCTATCGTTTAAGTTTGACTTCCGACCCAAATCTTGACAAGACTTTAGCGTCGGAACGTCGTTTGTGAGATTCAAGTATGTTATCTACATACTGTGTGAGAATTGCCATTACGCTCCCACTAGTCTCCTTGTAAACGCATAGTTTCTTTTTTCTTTCTGATCAAGTCAAAACTTTTGACCAATTTGTCAGAATTTTGATTCCAACTCCAAGATGTTTGTTTCAATCCAAAAATGGATCGGTGAAACTAACATGCATACCCAGCCAATTTTCGGAGTTGAGCCTCACCATCGCTTCTTCGAATTTCGCATGTTCGTCACTTTTCAATGATCGGCAGATCACGACAATTGGTTACGAGAAATCACTCTCGAGTTAGTGACGGATCCTTTCGGATCTGCGAATTTCAGGCTCCACAGTTGCATATCCTACAGTACTTTGTCGATCTCACCGCTGCTCTCCCTTAACAGGTTGAACAGCTTACTGTGTTTATCGAATTTCTTCGATGTGTACTTTTACTCCCACTGTTCCTTTTGAAAGTATCACCTTTCTTAAAAGACACAGTTCTGGGCAACAAAAGTACTAAGCCTTGGTTTCTTCAGGACAACCAGCGAGGTAGAACTTATCAGATATGGATTCAAGTTTGTTTGTTGACTACTGTCTTACACAAACCTTGCAATCCCAATTAATCAGAAAAACAAATTTGGAAATCACCCAGTCCACATCCAATGTGGTGTTTTTCACTGATTCTGATAGAAACCTTTTAGCGTAAACATAGACATTTCAGAACGTATTCTTAAATGGTTATGGAAGATTCATGTGATTCATCATTAATCGAATCATATCTCATAAGATCTGATTCATTCTTTCAGATGATCACCCAATTCTTGACTCTAGTATTTTCTTCGCGATTCAATCGAGGATCTCAATACTTCTGTCAGATTGGTTCTACATTTCATCTTGGAACTCCCTTAAGGGATTCCAGCTTGTGTCTCATCAAATGAACACATCCATGCTTATTGATGCCATCAATAAGGTAATGAAGTACAGAATATTTCCTTTGGAAATAATGCTAGTTGGGCCGCATACATCAGTATGTGTAGGGCCCAATAAGCCTCTGGCCCGTTTCCTTTTAGCTCTGCTAAATGGGCCTTAGTCATTTGGTCCAGTGAACAGAATTCATATCTCAAATGATTAAAATCAAATGAGTTCAAAATATGTATTTACTGAATCCGCTTCACTCTTTTGGTTAAATGACTATACCAAAGAAAAGTCGAGTTCAAGTCATCAGACTTAAACCGTTTGGTATTTATGTTATATTCATGTTGGTTTAAGATATAAAACCCATTCTAAACGGGGTGCTACCATTTAATATTTCATTAAGATCAAAAAGACAAAACTTATCTTTCATCAAAATGAAAAGCATCCAAATTCTCAAAAGAAAATGAAAGACATTTCTGCACTAGGCAGATACAAAGTAGCAATTACTTAATTTATAAAACCAAGTAGGAAAGGCTTCTACAAGTGGAGAATCTCTACGGCTCATGCAGCAACCATTGCTTTAACCAGACACGCAGTTCCACTTGTCCTTTCTTCAACGTTCTACTGTCGCTTAGGTCCTGCATATTTCAAAAAATATCAGTACCACAACAAGTATCCAATACTTATGTAGAACTTGAATTGATAACACAATACCTGAAGAAGAAGTACCATACATCTTCTCCATCTCTTGTGAATCTTCCAAGAATTTTATGCAATCTCTCTTCCAATGCCCCGACTCATTGCAGTAGAAGCATTTACTAACACCAGATGGGCTTGACTTGGGCTTATAAGATGACACAGGCTTATCCTGATACCAAATCTGGATGACCTTGCCAACACCCTTGTCTAAAAAAGATTTTTCAAATCTTTTGCCCCTTTTGATGTTTTGCTCTGCTGCCTTGAGCATGCCATGCAGCTCAGTCAACGTCTTCGTCAAGCCTTTCTTGATGTAGTTCTTAACGAACTTGTCATAGCTAGACGGCAGTGACTGCAGAATGATGTCAGTAGCCAACTAAAAGCTGACAGGACATCCCAGTCTCCCCAGGTTATCAACGTAACCCATCAGTTTAATGACATGAGGACTTACTGGAGCATCCTCTGGTAGCTTGCACTCAGTTAGAGACTTCACCGTCTGGAATCTCTCAACTCGTGCCAAATCCTGAAACTTCAGTTTCAAGCTGGTGATCATCTCTATTGGCGACTCCATGTTCTCGTATTGACTTTTCAAGTCCGAGTTCATGGTAGCCAACATCAGACCACGCACATCTACCACATCAATATAATGCTTATTCCAAGCATTATATGCTGCATGCGAGCGATTGGTCTCAAGCCTTTCTGGAAGAGCCTTTTCAAGGACATAGTCCTTGCTCTCCTGCTTGAGAATGAATCTCAGATTCCGATACCAATCCAGGAAATTGGATCCATTTAACTTGTCCTTCTCAAGGACGGATCGCAACGAGAAAGTAGTCATAGACATAAGTTGAAATCCAAGAAAGACATAGATTTAGTTATGTATATGAAGAGAAATCTTATCAAATAAGAGAACTCGCATTATATTCAAGCAATGTTTCCTCTACGAATATAATGATCCAAGATCCTCAGATTACTAAAATTCGAGTGGGCGACTCGCCGTTACTCAAAATTTAGTTATCTAGGTAAGCAAATCATTGCTAATTGTACTCAGTACAACTCTTGGTTGTGGATGAGACAAACTACGTCTAATCCACCCTGATGTCTCTGGGCTCAGAACTTCTGATAGCTCAGTCAAGTAAAACCAATCTTTTCTGTCTTGTGATCATTGACAGTTGCAATGCAAGTCTGTCAAAGACCACCTGCCTCACTCACGTTGCAGTGGATACCAAGGACTCCAAGAATATCCAACAAACGACACGAGTCTTGACCGTATACAAGATTTGGGCAAGACATCAATGTTACTTGATATTTAGTTGAGGAAACTAAACCCAAAAGTTTAGCAAATCAATCTCGTAGGTCACGTAATTATTGATGTTAATGCACTGCAAGTCCATCAACATTATTACCTGCCTTACTCATGTAATTGTGGACACCAAGCTCTTGGCTAGACATCACAAAACGAAATGAGTCTTGACAGTTGACCATATTGAAGCTAATCTTTGATCAATGTTTAAGTCTAGTTTGGTTTCTGCAAATTCAAGGTTCAATAACCAGAATTTCGAATATTGTGTCGATTGACGCAGACTCTGTCTGTCGATCGACACCACCAAGCAAAACCGGACTTCAATAACCGGTTAATTCAATTAACCCGGTTCATCGAACCAGTCATGTCGATCGACACAACCCATGTGTGACGGTCGACATAGACCTAAACCGAAGACAGTTTAGATAACTGGTTCAATTCAATTGAACCGACTTATCAGATCAAACTGATCTTAACCAATCGGTTTATATTAATTGGGATAATCAGTTCAATCCAATTGAACCAATTCATCCAATTTAAACCGTTTAAACCAGTTTCAACTGATTGCGATAACCGGTCCAATTCAATTGAACCGCATTATCCAATCAAACTGATTTAACCCATCGGTTCATACTAATTAAGATAATCAATTCAATCTAATTGAACCAATTCATCTAATTTAAACCGATCTTTTCGGACTTAACCAAACATGATAACCGGTTCAATCCAATTGAACCGATTAACCATTCGCCTGGTCTGTGTCGATCGACACTCAACCTGTGTCGATCGACGCAGTAGGCCTTTTAGGTTTTCTCCGAGAAAACCCTAGCCGCCGAATATTGGTCTGTATCGACCGATACTCAAACTGTGTCGATCGACACTCGACCGTGTCTTGCTCTGTGTCGACCGACACACACAGTGTGTCGATCGACATAGAAGGCTTTCGGTTTTTCTTCGCGAAAAACCCTAGCCGCCGAGTCTGTCGACTTCGCGATTCTGTGTCGACCGACACACCCAGTGTGTCGATCGACACCATGCGAAAACAGCAGTTCATCGTTTCAATTCACAGACAAAACCGAATTTCTCTTAATCAAAACATGAAACACTAAGCATAGATCTATTCAAACACATCAGTTTTCGAATTACATACTTAAGATTCAATGGTTAAACCCTAATGCTCTGATACCACTGTTGGGGAATCCGAGCCAATTCTACAGATTCAGAATCCTCGCGAGTTCCCGATAGCCTAGGATCTAGGGTTTAGTTAATTGAATCTGGATCTCACCTCGTGATTACCTGGTGTTTGACAGCGGAAGATTGATCAGGTAGTACGAGATCTATTGCGCCTCAGATGCTGCGCCTCTATCGTAGTCCACACGCACACAAGCTGGAATCCGCCGGGTTGCTAGCGCCGGTGCTCGGATCTCTTTGGGACCTTAGTTTCTAGAGGAAGAGCTTCTGTTTTCTGTCAAGAGAACTCTCTGGGCGGCTCACCCTTCTATTAGGTCGAAAATGATAATATCACTTATATATCGACTCTCTCATAAACCGAAACATCAGTTTCGGATTTGCCACTGTGTCGACCGATACATCCATTGGTGTCGATCGACACAAGTCTTGTATCGACCGACGCACCTAATGGTGTCGATCGATACACCTCTTTGAAACTCAATTCGATGCGTATCTAATACACATCGATCAGACCATATGCCAATGATCTATCCCATGCAGAGTATATCCAACTTGCTTAGGTGTGTGACCCTGTAGGTTCACACGATACTGGAAATGAGTTACAACTCATTTGTCATAAGCGGTTTCTAGCAAAACGTTATGATTACCCAGTATCACATGAATTGTCCGATCTCGACAATACAACTATCTCTAGAGTTCGTACAATGTGATTTCAGGACATAATCCCAACAATACTGTCTATCGTTCCTAGCTTTCCTGGATTTTTTGGGAAAATGCACTTTAGGCTTGTAGACCCTTTCACTCGACTATTTTGGCTTCTCTGGTTTTGAATTCTCTGCAGTCGCCTTGCGTCGATCGTCACTGGTGTTGTGTCGATCGTTGCTGGGCGACTTTGTTACGACAGGTTCTCCGTTTTCGCTTTGCAACGACCGTTGCTGAGTAGCGTCGATCGATGCATTGCGAATATCACGGATCCCATCTTCCAATTCCTCAATTTCTACGAGTTCTTCAACACTCAACTGCTTTTTCTGGCCAGGAGACATCTCCTTACCACTTCTCAATGTTACTGCATTGCATTGGTACTTGGGATTAGCATCAGTTCGTCCTGGGAGATATCCTTCTTCCCTCTGAACATACCCAGCATTTCTTGCAACTTTAGCATCAAGCTCCTTCATGTGAGCGTTCAGGTATTCAAATTTCCCGTTCAGATCCTCATAGACAGTACCTATCTTCTTGTCAATGTCTGTAGCATTCTTAGTCTGACCTTTCAACAGCTGTTCCAACATAGCCTCCATCTTATTTTCATGGGTAGTAGCTACCGGAGGTGCTTGGTAAGAGGAAGATCCATATGTTCTCTGATTACCCTGCTGGAAAGGCTTCTGAAATCCACTAGTCTGTCCAAACCCAGAAGAGTTTTGGTTGCTGTTGAAAGCACTCTTCTGTCCTCCATTGAAGAACCTGTTACCAGCCTGATTACCAAACCTGTTTCCCTGGAAACCAGATCCTCCGATGTAATTCACATCCTCTTCCTACTCTTCTCCTTCATCATTGATCATCTCAACATCTTGAGCAAAGTGGACAGCTTTCTTCCCAGCTAGAAGATTGCAAACTGTGTCCAACTTAGATCTAATATCAGCTATTTCAGAATTCTCAATCTTTCCACCGGACTTCTTCCTTCTCTCATCAGTGGTCTTGCAGCTATTACTGCTTACCAGATTGTCTATCAACTGCTTAGCTTGAGCAGGAGTCCTAGTGTTAAAGTTGGCATTGCTAGAATTGTCCAACGCAGTTTGATATGGAAGATTTATTCCTCTAAAGAAGATGCCTAAAAGTGTTACCTCAGTGAATCCATGGTGCGGACAGTCACGTTGGTATTTCTTGAATCTCATCCAGGCTGTCTTAAGAGGCTCTTTAGGACCTTGGGTGAAGGTGAGAATGTCCTGCCTAGACTGGTCTGAGCGCGCATCATCATAGAAATGACGCAGGAACTCACTCTTCAGGGCTGCCCAAGTAACAAACGTCCCAGATGGAAGTTGTTTTAGCCAGGATGCAGCATCTCCAGCCAGAGAGTAGGGGAAAAGCTTGAGGAACAGATAGTCTTGGTTAACTCCATCGTACTTTATTCCAGTAACTATGCCCTCAAACTCATCTATGTGATGCATCGGCTGCTCACTTGGAGAGCCATGGAAGGCTTTCTGCCTCAGGAGAGAGTAGTAGACGGTTTTGATTTCAAAATCATTCCTCTCAAATTATGGAAGTACAAGAGCTGACCGGTTAGCATGGAACTCATCCGGACGGTTATAGTCAGCTAAAGTCCTCTCATGGACAACCATCTGTCTACCTTGGTCCTGTCCTTGATTCTGCTCCTACTGCGGCTGTGGTTGCTCTGGAGGATCAGGGATGACATTCCTTTCAGCATCTATCGGTTCTCCAGCAGCATTGTAAGGATTGTTGTGTTGGTCCCTGAGGGTACCTTGAGCATCAGGCTTTATGATCACACGTTCAACAACCATCCTTGTTCTCTGAACTCTTCTGTTTGTCCTCTCTAGTCTAGCAAGTTCTTCAAGTTGGAGGTTTACGAGATTAGTGTTCGGATTACTTTTGGTATCACGTGTCTGCATAAACCGTCTGTAATCGCCAAGCAACGATCGATGCTAACAGTGCAACGATCGATTCAACTCCAATCGCCTAGTGTCGATCGACACAATAAGTGCAACGGTCGATGCTATGCGATTATGAAACCTGCGACAGAGAGAAAATAGAGAAAAAAAAAAAAAAAAAAATCAGTAAACAAAAATAAAAACAAAAATCCTAGTAAAAACCCTAAGTTCGAAGCTATCGAAGACTCTAAGAGTCCCCGGCAATGGCGCCAAAAATTTGATAGGTCTCGAGTTTTACCCTATACTAACTGCAAGTGCACAGTATATCAATTGTAGTACTTAGGGATCGAATCCACGAGGACTCTAGGAAACAATAGGATTAGAACTAAAGAGATTAAAACTAGGAGAAATTAAAAGGCAAATTGTATTGATTGATTGAAAAGCAAGCAAGAAAGTAAACAGTAGCAGGTTGTTGTTGTAGGCAATAAACTAAGGGCGCTAAGTCTAGGGCGTTCTCAGGAAATCAGACAAGCAGATAAATCAATCAGTCAGGATCTAATTAAACACAGTTCTAGAACTCAAAACACAGATATAGAATTAACCAAATTCCTTTGCGAGAATTCTCTAAGTCTAAGTGCAGTAATCCAAATTTCTTTGCAATTACTAACAGATTAAACCAGCTTTAAATCCAAGTTTGATATGTTCACAATCTAATTAAACCAAATTCCTTTGCGAGTAATTAAACTGCTCAACCTAAATAGTTCAGGTTCTAAACCACACTGTCGTGTCGTATTTAGCAACCTAAGATCTAGATTCTAATTGATCAGGTTAGAACTAGCATTAAACACAATTTAGTTTGAAGAACATCTATTGATGTGAATCCTTAACTGGATTAATTATATCTAGCAAGTCATGAAATCCCTATGAGAAACCCTAAACCTAACTATGAAACTACTCAGACATAGATAATGTAAACATAATCAATGAATTAATAGAAATCATAAAAGAGATTAGAATAATAAAGGGGTTCAAAAACTTCTCCAAAACGAATGTAGTACAGGATCAGATCAGCCCCAAAAGCTCTAAAAACTCTCTGCTCTAAGTTATGATAGCGTATGTAAGCGTATCCAAAAACTGATCTAAAAACCTAATTAAATAGCTAAAACACGTTTTGGGCTTCTGTGTAAATATCTGGAACTTCTGGGCTTTTCTGCAATATCAGCATTCTTCATTAAACCGCCGAGTCTGGCCCATTCGCGCTATGCATCGATCGATGCAGGTGTGCAACGATCGACGCAATCCTCAAATCTGGACAGTGAACTCTGTCTCTCGGACCAAATCTCCAAAATGCACCAATTAGCTCCATAATCTCCACTTTTGCTCCAAACGTATGTGTACCTAATAAAACCTGCAAAAGACTCTAAAAGAACACCAAAAGACACTAAAACAGACTTATATCATGGCATAAAACTGGTAAAAACCATGATATATCACTTTGCTGCTGCGTTTTGAAGCCACATCTAGTGAATCTAGACACCCCAAGAATCCATCATTCCGTGCCCAAGTTATCAAGATATAAGGAAATCAACAAATCCCCCTCATTCAGCCTTTTTCCAACGGCTACTTTCCTTTATGTCAAAGATTTTTGTTTCTTTACTTTTCCTTAGATCATTGTACATGAGTCTATATTAACTCATCCTTATTCTCATTATAAGACACCTTTCAATCTCCAAAGTAATAGAAAATTTCGTTTCTCTTTCAAAGTTATCTTTGATTCATTTTGTCTTTAGAACTCTTGAGTGATTCAACCGGTTCTACAGATTCTGTCTTCTAATTCCTAGGTGTGTGAAGCCTTAGTGATCTGTTGGCAAAGGATTGAGTCCTGTTTCGAGTGATTCAAGCAGCCTCGATTCTCCACAGATTGAGAGAGTCAATCATCCCACCAGATTGAGAGAGTCAATCACCCATTCATCACCACCTCTACCATCTTCCGCAAAGCTTGGCTTGGAATCATCTGATAATCAAGTGATCCAAGGACTGGAGTGATTCATGTGCCTACATCAGTGATGCTCCAAAGATGGGGCGAATCATTGAAATTGTTAATGCTATTTGGAGTAGCAAGGTTTCGAGGAACTTTGTTCATCGATTATGACATGATTCATATCTTCTGCATGTTACTAACCCTCATACTCGCAGCATGGTTCTGACCCGTAGTGTCTGGATGATTGCAGGAATACCTATGTTTGTGCAACCTTGGTCTCCTGATTTCACATCTGAGCAGTCTCAACTCACTTCTGTAGTAGTTCCGGTTGAGTTCAGGGGGGTCTCGTATCTTCTTTTTAACAAACAAATCTTAAGTATGATAGCCACGACGGTTGACAAGCTGGTCTTGCTAGCTCCAGAAACATAAAGGAAAGAAAACTTTGAAGTAGCTAAAGTGTGGTTTTGTGTTAATCTCTTGGCTGATCTTCCTAAAAGAATTGTTCCAGGCTTTTCAAATGGTCGTGAAGTTGAAATCTATGTCACGTACCCTTGGTTGCCTGTGAAATATAAGGAATGTGGGAAGTATGGGACGTTGCTATGTACTCTTAATGCTAAAGGTTTCAATAGCTCGACGGTTAAAGGTATGTGTGCTTCTAGTAGGGAGTCGCGAGTCCTAGAAGATCTCGACCGGGACGATTGCGACCAAGGAAGCATTGGGACTGAAACAGACTATGGCCGATAAAGAGGATGTGTTAATCAAAAAACGTCAGAACATTCTCAGCAACATCATGATACAGCCTGCGTTGTCTCATAGGAATTAGAGGAAACAGTTGATATCTCGCCTCCTCCGTATAACTATAACAAACGTAGGAAAAGACTCTTGATACTTTCTTTTCGTGATTCTAAGCCCCTGGCTCTTGAGGTTCTATTCTCTAACCTAAAGTTTTCCCTTGGTTCGGAGCGAAAAAGCAATGTCACTCGATCATTATCAAACTCACTGCAATCTTTTTCTGTCCGTGAGGATCCCACCAAAGCGCCTTGCACTCCTATGGACGAATATGCAAGCATACGTTTCATGCTTGTTTAAGTAATAGCAATGAGATAAAAAATCGTTTTGGACGATGCTTATGTAGAAAGCCCTTTGTTTTGTGTTTCTAGTATTTCATTGACTAGCTGTTCGTTCTTTTTTTCTATAGTGGAGATAGTCAGGAATTCTCTACGATGACACTGTAAACCAATTGAAAGGGATGTAGCGCAGCTTGGTAGCGCGTTTGTTTTGGGTACAAACAACCGAGTATAACAGCTAACAAAATTAGTGTGCTTTCTACAGTGCCAGTTGACTGGTCAATTAAACAGGAGATCCAGGAGTGTATAGTTACAAAGGATAAAGGTGATGCTTCAGGATTATCACATGATATAACGTTGGATCCCTGTTTTGGTGCCTCCACTGTAATCAAGGTTCATAAGCAAGTGCATGTTGTTTCTGGGAATAGTCAGAAAGTTTCAGAGGACAACATTCATCCCTACTTTTTGGTCTCTAACAAGAAGAGTGACCGCAAGGACACACAAAACTAATCAATCATCAATATGTTTTTTGCGTGGATTGTAAGAGGACTGAACAGTATACGATGCCACACAATGATCAAAGACTGGATAACTAGCCACATACCTTCTTTTTAGAGTATTTAGAAACGCATATTTAACCCTTTAATGCAATTATGGTTATTAATGCCATACTGGTTGGTTAGAAGCTTTTTGGGAATTTGGGTTATCATGAGACGGCTAGGATTGTGGTGGTTTGGAACCCGTCAATCACGATGACGTTGTACCAAGCATCAGCTCAAGCAGTCACTTGTGGTTTCCTCATTCCGTCGGATAATATAAATACTAAGGTAACTTTTTCCTATGGTTTTAGTGAATTGGAGGTCTTGAATGCAACTACTCTGGTATCTCGGTTTCCTTGGGCTTAGGGGGTTTTAATCAAATACTACGCTCAAATCAGCATTCCGATTATCTTGATAGTGAAGTGGACATCTCAGGCATTGATGAAATGACTTTGGATTTACAGGAGAGTGAACTCTTTGAGGTCCAACCAAATGGCCTTTCTCATTGTAGAACAATTAAGATGATAACCTGATTTCTAAGAATATCGACCATGCCTTCATCAATCAGTCTTAGGATCAGAAGTTCCCTGACGCATATGCTGAATTTCTCGAGCCTCGGCAATCAGATCATGACCCCTGCTTATTCAGAATACCTTCTCTTCGGCAACATGTTACCAAACCGTTCAAATTCTATCACCATATCATTGATTATCCAGAGTGTGAAGAAACAGTTAGGGAAGCTTGGAAATGTCAAGATATCCAAGGATCGGCTCGGTTTAAAGTGGCTCGTTCGTTTAAGAAAATGAAGAATGTTCTCAGAAGGCTGGCCAAAAGGCATTATAGTGGCATATCTGAACGAGTTAAAGAGCAGGCTAGGAAAGTTGAGGACCTTCAGTAGATCCTTCTCACAAGCCCGAAATCAGAGACATCTACTCTAGAGCATAGGGAGAGAGCAAAATGGGTAACTGCTGAAGATAAATTCTACTTCTAAAGATCAAGGGTCCAATGGTACAATGTTGGGGATAGGAATACTCCATTTTTTCACAAGACTGTTGATCAGAGAGCGGCGAGAAACCATATTCACTTCCTCCGGGATTCCGATGAAAGGCTGATAAACACCAAATCAGAGATCAAAGCTCATTCGGCTGACTACTTTCAAGCCATTCTTGGGTTAACCGATATGGAATCATCGCCTTGTTCTATTTAACTACTTCAGGAGGTTCTGCATTTTAGATGCTCAAATAATCAAATTGTGGATTTTAAAAAGCATGTATTGGAAGAAGAGGTGCGTGCAACAGTGTTTTCAATGCCTCAAAATAAGAGCCCCAGACCAGATGGTTATTATACGGCTGAAATTTTTCTTGCTTCTTGGTTTGTTGTTGGTCTTGGTATTATAGAGGCAGTGAAGAAATTTTTCAGAAATGGTAGGTTGAAACCGGTATTAGTTGACTGCATCAGTCCCAACCAAGAAGAGTTCTTGAAGGGTAGAAGCTTAGGAGATAATGTTCTGCTTGCTTCTGAACTAATAAGGCAATATCAAAAGCGATCTTTCCCGAAAAGCTCTATGCTTAAATTTGATATTCGGAAAGCTTTCTACACTGTCTGTTGGGATTTCGTGTTGAAAATTCTAGAGGATCAGAAGTTTCTCCTCTTTTCATCGCTTGGATTGAAGAATGCATTACATCTCCACGGTTTTCAATTGCTGTAAATGGTGAACTTGCGGGTTTTTCAAGGGTAAGAAAGGTCTTCGCCAAGGGGAATGAATCTCGCCTTACCTTTTCATCATGGTTATGGAGACTATGACTAGACTGATTGAAAGAGCGACAGAGAATGGGAACATACGATTGAATCTAAAATGCTCGGAACCGATACTTAACCATCTCTTGTTTGCTGATGACCTCCTTGTCTTTACTGATGGATCTACCCTCTCTTTATCCGAAATTGCTTCAGTAATGGCCACCTTCAAGAGTTTCATGGGGCTTGACATGAATCCAGAAATCAGAATTGTTCTGTGGGCGATATTCAGACGTAGAAACAGCCTCTTTAAGTGCTCATGCGGGAATAAAGCTTGGATCCTTTCCTACGCGGTATCTCGGTTTTCCTTTGAACCCGGCCAGAATTACAAGAGCTACTCTCTAGCCTTTTATTGAGAAGATAACCACAAAGCTTCACTCGTGGACTGTTAAGTATTTATCCTTTGCTGGAAAGGTACGACTTATTGCTTAAGTTATCTATGGTATTGTGAACTTTTGGAGTTATGTCTTTACTCTTCCCAAGAGCTTCTACTATGAGGTTGATTCGTTGGGTGCAGCGTTTTTGTGGAAAAACAAAACCACCTCTTCTGTAGGGGCAATAGTAGCGTGGATTGTGTAAGCCGAAAGCGGAAGGTGGTCTAGGAATTAGATATCTTATGGATTTCGAAGTGGTATTCAGGTTAAAGCAAATTTGGAATCGCTTCACAAATGTTGGTTCTCTATGGGTGGAATGGTTGAAAGCTATCTTCCATAGAAAGTGTTACTGGCTTATGGAGGATTCGCATGCGCTTTCAAGACCTATCCGAAACATGGTTCAACAACAGGTTCTTTTCGACTTTTTACGTTTTGATATTAAGAATGGAGTATCTGCTTATTTCTGGCTTGATTCTTGGAATGTTTTGGGACCTCTAATTGTGCATTTGGGAGAGGTCTTAGGAAATTGCGAATTAGGCGTGATGATAGAGTGATTGATGCGGTCAGAAATGGTTTTTGGAATATCCCCTCGGCTCGATCGTCTGGTTTTGAGACTGCAGGTTGTGCTGACGACGTTACCCTCCGACAGCTTCCCGAGAGAAGGATTGTTTCGTATGGCGACAGACTGATGGTAGCTTTCGGAATTCGTTTTCTTCTAATGTTACTTCGGAGCATATTAGACACCATTCTCCAATCCAACCTTGGCACAAAGTAATATGGTTCAAGGAGCATATACCGTGAAATTCTTTCTTTGCTTTGCCGGCTCTTTTGAGAAGATTGCCGATAAAAGGTAGACTAAGGCGTTGGGGCTTAAATGTCCCAGAAACTTGTGTTCTCTGCTCGTCGAATGTTGAAACGCATCCTCACATGTTCTTTGAATGTAGCTACTCTCACAGCATTTGGTCGCACTTTGCGTCAAGCATCTTCCCTCATCCACTGTATGATCTTCACTCAACAGCACTGTGGATCCTTTTGCCTTGGCAAAACCAGTCTCCTCATGCACTCCCTGTCCTCAAGCTCTTATTCAAGTCAACAATCTATCTACTACGGAGCGAAGGGAATGCTAGGATCTTTGTTCAGTCTCTACTTCGGCAGTTTTGGTGTGCAAGTCTCTCGATCGTCTGATGCGGGACAGGTTATTCTCCTTTCCGGCCAACTCTCCTATTCTTCCTTCTATTTTTCACTTCTATTTTTCTTGTATTAGGCCTCCCTAGCCTATTCTCCTGTATTGGGTTGTTGTAGTTTCTTAAATTCTGCATAAATAAGTTGCTTTGCAACAATGTAAACTCTTGAAAATCGTATGAAATTTTAACATTGATACCAGATGCCAAATTCGTTTTAACATTATCATGTAACAACAACGGACAGTGACTACTTGGCAAATGATCTAACATTAGCGACAGTGATTAGAAAAGTTTGTGTTACTTTATGATATTAATTGGATTGATATGACCTTTTACAAATTTAATGTTGCTATAAAACTTTATTTGACAATCAATTAAGGTTCTTCTTAGTTTGTAATCGGTGTTTACAGATTCAATAAAGGAAGTTTGAAGTTAGGAACCTATCGAAGGCCCATCGCATTATGAACATCGTCTTTTTGTTATGTTTGCGAATTATCAATTAAAGGTGATCACCAAATTTTAACATCCGAAACAGGACCAACTACCATTGCTCTTATATTCTTTCACCAAACCTGGTTTCAGAACTGCTACATAGCCAAGAGAGTAATACAACTCGAGAACAAATGTTCTTTTGTCATTAACAAATGGTTTTCTTTTTACTGCTTTCCAAATTCCCCACTGAATGTAACAAGAACAGACATTAGAACAGACAATACATCAAAGCTAATCTTACACACACGAGTGATTGCGGACCAAAATCTACTAAGATAACAAGGCTCCTAAGGCCCTAACACACATACAACACATAATGGAGAAAGCAAAAAGTGGGTGTGGAGCAAACTTCTGTACACAACTTAACCTCTCTACAACTGTTTTCTACTCTTCCAAACCAAAAGAAGGAGACAAACTACAACGATGCATGACTTTTAGTTGGACCCATCAGATACCTTCACTGTGTTGAAATAGAGGCAAAAGACCATGAACCATCCACACGTTCTCACATAATCTACCCTATCTGAATTAGCAAACTCCATCTGCAAAGTTTAACATACACTTGTAGCAGTTGGTTTCTCTTTACTCAAACAACGAATATTTTAAGCACGGTAGTCAATGCAAGATTATCCGTTACCATTAGATATTAGTTGGAACCTGTACATTGTCAGTTAGGTAAACGTAACCCTCGCAAGATCCACAACTGCTCGAGCTTTTAGGTTCATCTCTCTTCGCTCTCATTCCACCTTGGTGTCAGGAGGCCTGGGAGTTGACTTTTCGTGGATTGCTTCTAATTCCAGCGTCTTAAGATAAGGCTGCTGCTTCTGCTGTTCAGAAGGAAGATGTTTTTTATTTTGAACAAGCAGCTGTTTTGATAAGTCCGGTTGCCTTTGTACTAAAGGTGGAGATTGTCCTAGCGGTTGTTGTTGTCCTTCTGTCCCGGCCTTTTATCGCCATGACCCAGCAAGCCATCAGGCGAAATGCCTAATCCTTGGGACATTTCTGTTACTGGATCGGCACAAGTTGAATTTGTAATAGAACTGCTTAGTTGAGAAACACCGTTCTTATCCGGGGAGTCGCACAATGGTAAGTCCAATTCTTTTGGAGGAGAATTGACAGCAGTAGAACCAACTGCAATCGAATTAATACTCTCCTGAGGCACACACTTTGTAATACCCAAACTAGCTGTTTGGGTGGTACTGATGACGGACTGTGGCTCGCGGGGGGAATGTTCAGCCTGGGACTGCTTCAATAAGTCATAATTGTGATGAACAGTTCTATGAGATGTTGGTTGCGCTTGATTGCCCTGCTTATGGTGTAGCAGCAAATGTTGATGGTTGGGTTGTGCAACTGCTGGTGTAACAGACGGACTAGAGGTGGGCAAGATGTTACCTTGTACCACTGCTGATTTCTCGCCTTGGATGATATTATCTGAATGTAATTGCCTCTGATGGTGTTGTTGGGACAAAGGAGGTAAGGAAACGAGAGGTGTTTCTGGCTGTTTTGGGTAAGTACTTGAATATTGTGGAGGATTCAGTGGTTTAGACTCTGCATATGTGTTCTCCGTCACTTGGCTGGATGGCTGAATAGGCATAGGTGTAACTGCCGCATCTACTTTTTCAGTACCCTGCAAGCCCGGGGACATTTTAGAACCATTCAAGTGTGAGGGATCACAAGAGATACTCCGAGGCATGATGCTTCCTCTTCCCGTTCCTTTCAAGAGTTCATCTTGCTGCTGACCTTGAGTTGGTTGCCGCTGGTGTGGATGTTGTTTTCCTGATTGCTGCTGGAGTTGTCGCTGTCGCTGTTTTCCAGCTTGATTGTTTACTTTTGAAGCAGCAGACCGAGGATTCTTACCCAGACCATGAACCGGTAACTGCGATTTTTGAGGTTGCTGCTGTCCAATTGCCGTCAAATTAGGAGAGGTTGACGACAGAGGCATCGATAATGGCTGAGACGAAGCAAGTGGTTGCGAGTGAAGACTGTTTTGTGGAGAAGAAGATACTGGAGAAGTAACGTGAGGGTGTGATGGTAGTGCATGTGGCAGCATAGCACCAGCTGCTGGAAACTGTTCCTGCTGCTGCAAATAGCGCTGGGCCATTTGTCTTTGACGAATAGCAGCAAACGCTTGCTGCTGTGTCCCAGCTGCACGATTAGGACTCTGGAGATGAGGATTAAGTGAGTTGCCAAGAACATGCGGCTGTTGCGACAGCTGATGGTGCTGGGAAAGATGGCCTGGATAGGCCTGAGCTGAGGGTGTTGTTTGATTGGTAAATCCAGAACTCAAAGCCGGAATCCCAAGAACATTCCCTTTGCCACCCTGCATCTGTAACTCATGCAAATCAGATGAATTGTTCACGAACCTATATAAACAGGATCAAAATGGCAATTGACCAGTACTATTAGACAAAATCATTAAGGAAAAGATGGTTTACCCGCATCATATGCTGCATCGCTCCACGAGGCCTTAACGTGGAGTTTCCTACAGGGTTAATATTTCCAGTATTTGAAATTCCTCCCATCCCAGAGGAAAGCATTCTGCCAGTGTTTGGAACTGCCAATGAGCTCACCCCTTGAGGACCAGGCCTTGACAACGGTGAGCTCCTATGGGTTCCATTTACACTCATAACAATTCCACCAGGTGGGCGATGCCCAGGATCAGGTCCTGAGACAGTTCCAGGAGTTGATAAAGAAGGCTGCTGCAGGTTTCTACCGGATAACATCTGATTATGTTGTTGGATTCGGTGTTGTTCATCTGGTGGCAAAGATCCTCTAGGAATATTGAATCTATAATACCAGAACGGGAAAAAAAATCTAATCAGGTAACAAACAAAGAAATAACCTGTGATTTGAGCTGAGATGCAGAAGTGTATGAATTCAGACAATTTAAAAAATACCTTGCCGAAGCACTGGTTGGGCTAGATGTGGTTGACAAGTTGTTGCTAGAAGGATTTGCTTCAGATGACATTGGAAGATCTGGATTTTCAAGTGAAAATACATCTTGACCTGACGTTGATACATCACAGAGATCAAGGGGCCTTCATCCGGAGAGTAGCAAGATATTAGAATAGTGGAAAAAGTAGTAATGATGAGATACATAAATCTTAAGAAACACCGCAAGAAAAAAATATTGAAGAAAATTATGCAGAATCAAAGATAATTAAAAAAAACGTGAATATAGAAAAAACCAAAAAGCAATACCGAAGCAGAACTTGAAATACTTACGTGAGGACACTGCCATTCAGATTATTTGGAAATACATGAGAAAGAGCCATAACTTGAGAATTGTGAACTGGTACTATCTGCTTGGAATCTCGACCATCATTCTTGGAGATAGATGAAACGACACCAAACATAAAGCAGCAAGAAGAAACAGAATCAGGGCCTTTAGAGTTTTAATATTCAAAACTCTGGTTAATGGTCCTAAATATTCCAGCAATTACTAATATTTCATCAATGAATTGAGAGATGCAGACAGTTATGCCAAAGAGAAGTGACGCGACATGCCTTTCTCAGCATAAATTCTGCAAATGAAGAAAGAGCAAGGGCAACATATGCCTTTTTCGAAGAACATGTGCCGGAAGTCCAATCGACAGCCAAAACAAGTTAGCAGTTCCATTAAAAACAGTTGCAAACAGAATTTAGTGTGCTAGAAACCAAAATAGCACAACGGATACTCTCGGGAACAATAACTTCTACATAATTCTATAGAACCCTCCAAATTTCTTCAAGTAAAAGACTCCAAACTTTAATGTTAGCTACGGTATCCACCATACTAGAGACTTATGTTACACACTGGCATAAAGGAGGAGCTACGATTGTGGTCAGGAAATGGTTGAATAACAAGCATAAAAACAAGTTTTCTAATAAAAACGTAACCACTGGGTGAACGGACCTGTATCATTCTTTGATGAAACTTCTTCCCAATCGAACAAATCGTCTCAAAATGGGACTTCAGTGTATCTTCTTCCACCGGCCCTTGCAAGCGTTGAAACAACTGTCTCGCACTTCCCTGAGTATAACAAACAATTCCAGGGAAACCACAGGTTAAACTAAACACATGGGAAGCTTTCATTCCGTGTCTCTGGGAAAATGAAAACCTTTGGGATGCCAGGCAAAGTGGATGGATAAGACTGAGAATTTCCTGAGTCTTCAGCACTATCAGCCCCATCACCACCAGTTTTGTCCATTAGAATCTTATGCCGCTCCTTGCAATCACTTGGATTACGATATATACACTGTATAGTTAAGAACGGGGGTCACAGAGTAGCACTCAAACACCATTTCCAGCACAACGGATAAGTGAACAAGAAAAACATTCCAGCCCAATGTCATCTTAACATCATAACATCTTAAGAAACTTCAGAACAGCACACTCTTACCTTAATTTTAAGACTGCTTTTCAAAGCATCAGTAATGAGCTCCCAGTTAGGGCCCATGTCATGCACCAGGACAACAAGCGCCTACATGGTGGAAAACAATAATTCAGATATTCACAACCCAACCTACAATTTTTTATATGTTAAAACAGAAATAATAAATAAAAACCTGATCCTCAAATAGTGTCCATGGATTTTCAGATTCTTGTTGACCATAAGAAATCTGTATAAATAAAGATTCTAATTTCAAGACATATCTTAGAACAAACAAGATGGTAAAGGAGTGAGCAAATAACCAAAGCATATACCTTCAAGCCTTTTAACTTTTTGCCCCTGTCCCGAACCCCAATAAACTTAAGAAATTTGTTAGGGTTGGACATATTGCTCATCTGAGAAGCTGCTGGGGAAGGAATAGTACTGTCAAAAAATTTCTCCACTGATTGTTTGGCAGTCTTTTGCTTCTTGTGCGGACCATACAGACCTTACAAAATACAGCTAAAAATGTCAATGAGATCTCAACTCGTTAAAAAGAAGCATGCTGACGAAAAGAGATACATGCCAGCATAACATTGTAACCCTGTAATTTCCAGAAGCTACTGAATTAATTCCATTTGAAAAACTTTCACTTTAGAGTTTAATCATGATTAACAATGTACAATTTAAACAATAATGTGCACCGGCTCATAAAGTAATGATACTCTAGCTACAGACTTAGTTTGATTCATACACCAGAAGTGAAGCTTAGGCTTCCCCCAGTTAGACCTGATAGCTAAAGAGCAAACTAATGCAGTCTTGCACCAAAAAGTTAAAAGCGGATACTTGAATGATACCATTCATGTTGAATTGATTCTCCGGTCGCTTCTTCCGGTGCACCTGCCAAAATATGAAATCATAGATTATTTCTAGGAAATCTATTACAATTACCTACACAATAATATAAAACTTGCATAAAACAAGAAAGACATGCCAAGTATTTATAATCCAAGAGCTACCTCACAACAGCCCCAGCATATATAACATTTATCATTTCAATAAGCAACTGACACCGCTAAACAAACTTCGGAGGCGCTTTACTTAACCATTTGTTGACACTGAATTTCAAGATCTTTTACCAGCAATATTACCTGTTCACCATGGACCATTGAATCAAGAGGCCCGGAATGTTCATATGCAGAGCCCTGCAACAAATGAAAATTGCATATTATCATGTAACGCCAGAGTTAATAAAAATATTTTCCATGAAAACCAAGCCAGATATATGTCGAAACATATTGCTAACCAGATGAACCTTCTTCTTCTTAGGTTTTCCTGATGTTTCGGCCATGTCATAAGGTAGCTGCTTCTCATAATTACAACTAGATTCAACTTCTGTGCCTTTTTGAACTGCAGATCCGCCATTCAAACTACTGTGTTCATCCTGAAAAGAACTAGTATCCCCACTAGAGGCACCTGTATTTGAGGGCACAGGTACACTTCCAACAGTGCCACAGCCAAAAGGACTCGCAATACTCTGCCTGGAAGCAGTGCGAATTCGCTTAATTAGAACTGAACCCGCCTTGAGATTACTTGCATGTCTTTTTCCCATCAATGGGTTGGACCCACCAGTGTAGCTACCGTGTGGTAAATCAGCTCCATGATCATATGACCGGGCAGAATGATACTTCATCGAGTTCTTCCTTTTTTTGTTGGTTAAATTAATTGATTTCCTATATTCAAGAGCTCCAGGAAGATAATAGTTACTCATTTCTTCGTCATCCTCGTCATAACCATTGTATCCTGTATCTACAGTTGAAAACAAATATCAGTATCCGTCTATCCAGTATATGGACTGGAGCTCAACCAAGTATTTTCTGCATACCTTCTGCCGTATCATATGCTGATGTCTCAATCTCCTCCAGCATGCTACTTCCGGATTTCTGAGACGGATAATGCTGTTAGATATTTTCGAAAATTCGAACGTATATATATATGCAATACACCTAATTCCGGTCGTGAAATGAGACCTCGTAGTACTAAATACTCTCACATACCTCACACAAGACAAGATGAGATTCAATGGACCCTCGATAGGCCTCCATTGCACCAGATGGAACTAAATAAAACAAGCTGTCCTGCACATCAAAAAACTCAGATTACAACGTTATACAGAGTTATCCACAACATTAGTATTCAACAGAAAGGCTGCAGAAAAATAAATGACTAGTTTCATACTTCTGTAAGATGATCATCCCAAGATGTCTCCAAAATGCCAGTGTCACACATATTTTCAGGTGTCGACGGTGCTGCTGCTTGCAGATGAGGGGTAGAAGACTTGACAAACTTCAAAAATCTGCGTGCATATTCTGTGACACCAGAAGCTGAAGATTTGTTGCGACTATCAGACTTCAATTCCTTCATTGTCTCCTGCATATAATAACAGTATTAGTTGACAAAAACCAAAAAGGAATGATCAAAAGTGTAACAAAAGAGCAACAAAACCACAGCAAGCTCTTAAATCTCCAGATGGAAGACTATTCCAAGAATCTCAGAGTGATCCAGTATTCGCAATCATAGAGGCGAATATACAAAGAATATATGTGTATGTGTGTGTGAAGGAAAAGAAAAGCCAACAACCATATGGCCATCACTGAAATAAAAACTAATAAGACAGATATGTGCGGCAGTGGTATACCGTATTAGTTCCCAAGCTTGTCTCCTCACGCTCCCTAGGGACCTTCACAGAACTCCAGAACTGTAAAACAGCATTAGATAAGGTTGAAGCTACGAGTTTCCGTTTTCCGTACTGAATTCGTTCCTCAAATTTCAGATGAGAGGTAAAAGCAGCTCGATGGCAAATCTGCATGGCAGCAGTAATTTTCCAAAGACGCTCCTAAAATTCGAGAAGTAGAAGTGAGGTTAAACAGAAATGTAATATGTCCACTTAGTGAAAAAATGTTCCCGTGACAGAAAGACTGACACCATTCACACAGAGGAGATTACATACGCTCTTAGTAATAAACATCATGACAGTCCATAAAATGCATAATTTCCCATTTAAGTAGATAAAATCAAATCAGAAAAATCAATTAAACCATACCTGCACAAAATCATTTGCCAGCCATGCCATTTCTTCCAGGACAAAGTCCCATTTAGATATCTTACGAACCTCCGCTGGTATGGTACCAAAAGATAACTCAGCTATTCTCTGTATCTTTTCCTGATAGTGTAGTATGTTAGACATAAAAGACTATGAACAAAAAAAAATAGAGCTTCTTCCAAAGCTTCGCAGGTTATGATCACCAAGCCAAGATGAAAACGAGAACCTTTATAATCCTTGCCTCCTCAATGATAGAGTCCTCCTTCAAAGTATCTGCCATTCTTGAGCCATATTCTAAACTACGCTGGTTTTTTAGTGTTGTAGTGCCAGGTCCTGACAATATGTTTTTGCGAAGTATGCAAGGACTGGTTTCTGCAGCTGCCTGAGACTTAATAGGGCACAGAGAGCTGTCGGAAGCGTCAGCCATTCTATTAGTAACTTTAATATTAGTTCGTGGTATATGCAAATCATCTTCTTCTTTTCTCTTAGTTTCAAAACATATCTTTTCATTATGCAGCTCAACTGTACGTATATGATCTTGATTATCGAGTTTGAGCGATTTTGTTTGGCTTTGATACCCGGAATATTGCTCACTAATAACTGCCTCGTCCTCTCTCTTTGTATCAGCCATTTCACTAACTGTTGGATTCAGTATCCCCTCTACTCTTGAAGCATTCTGCGTAGGGATACTGTCGGAATCAGATTTGTCCACTCTGTGGGGATCTACTTTAGTATCTACATCTACTTCAACGTGGTTCGTGTGAGAGGACTCCCGATCTAACATTTTTTCCCCTACAGCTGCGCTATCTTTTGAGCTTTCATTCTCTCCTCTGGGATCCCAAATGTCATTCAATTGGCTAGAGTTAGTTTCCTGGCTACCTGTCACTACAGCACTGAGAGGATCCATTACTCTACTAGCAGAGACAGCATGTGCTTTCACTCCGGTAAGACCAGTCTCCCTAGAAGCCACATCTGCAGAAATTTTCCTATAAGCCGTATTTTCTCTCTCTTCAACTGGACTGTTTTCTGTGGTAGCACTGCTTTCTCGTACAACTAGTTCATTATCTTCTGTCTTCAAAAAGCTTGGGACAACATCTTTTGAAATGCTATTACCGTTGAAAGTTGCAGAGCAAGGTACTTGCCTAGTCTTATGACTGCCTGCTTCGGAATCGAAACCCTTTACATCCACAGATTCTTTGCGAATTGACAGAGACGTTGCAAGACTCCCACGACTCCGAACTAACTCCGTAGAACTTGACCGTGCTGGATCACGATTTATTTTTGATCTGTTTCTACGAGCATATGGGCGAAAAATGGCAGAATCCGCTGTTTCTTTTTTATTCCGGGAATTATTCACTTTGAAAGACCGTTCCGATTCAGAAGTTCTGCTTCTCTTATTAGGATATAGTGAATTTTTTTCTCCTTCAAATGTCTTACTCTCAGCATCAAACAGTAAGAGATTATCAGCAGTATTGGGTTCCGAAACCATAGAAACTCCAGGTCTACCACTACTCTCCACAGAATCACCGTGCGCTGACGTAGTCCGGAAAATACTATCCTTGACTTCACTGTACGTGAAAATGGGAAATAATCAAGAGTTGATCCATGAAATTTAAATGGAAAAACTACAACAAACAGAAAAACTACCCCTTTACTGCTTGCTTATCTGTGAGCGATGTAGAATGGACGCTTTGAGAATTTGCATTACAAAACTTAAAATCCAAAGGATTTCCACCCTATACAAGAGAGAATAGTAAAGACTTTGTCATAATGACACTCCAAAAGGAAGCGGAAAAGGGCTAATAATAAGTTTTCATACTTTCTCCAGAAACTCCAATTCTCTCCTCCTTTCCTCACGGACATCATACTCCTGCCTGTTGGAACAAGTGATTTTCATTACTAAATAGAAACTATAAGCATCAAAAGAACATTGCAAAACTGCAATATACCTTAGGTCCGCTTGAGCTTTCTCAATTGCTCCTCGGCGCGGAGATATACCACCTCCACTATCGATAACTCCTGCCATGGGATCAACCTCGGCATTTACTAGAAGATATCCTGAAAAAAACTTCCATTCATCACCACTTTGGCTATCACATTAAGTCAAGAACATGTCTCAGTATTTACAGCATGGCACTGCACAAGACTACCTCCAAATTTTTGACCTGCAAAATAAACAAATGAATCCTAAATCGTAAGCATATCTACTTAAACAGTTTCCAACACATTATTCCAACAGATAATATAAAGTGGTTCAGAATTAAGAAAAAAAGTCAGCCATATTCATATCAAAAGTTAGTTAGCGTAATGCTAAGAAGCTGAGTTGAAAGCTAGAAATAGAAGCTCAGTGGTAAACATAAATTAGGAAAACAAACTTGAAATAATCAGCTAAGCTATTTTGAGACGAATTTTTCAGCATTCTATTCAAATTTGCGAGTAGAAAAACAGTAGGGGAAGACTCAAACGCAAGAAATCGACGAGAAATCACAAATTAAGGTGATTAAGAAAGAGAATTTTGAGCAAGAGTTACCTGAAATTGGATGTATGAAAACGCAAACGCAGGAAATTAGGGCATGAAAAATCTTGGGGGAAATCACAAGTCAAATTATATTTTCTCTCTGCTAGGGCCTGCAAACACGGTTTTCTCTTTGAACACTTTCGAATCGAAGACGAAAACGATTTCTTCAGAGAACAAAATTTACAAGGAATTCATGAATTGTAAAATTGCAATTTTTTCCCTTTCAGTTTAGTTTCCCTCTCACATATAATTTGTTTCTTGTCGTGTTAGTTTTTTTTTCTTTCCCTTTTCGCTCCTTCTCCGTCTCTCTTTTCGATGCAAATTGCAACTATGCGACTCTCGCTAGCTCTGAATATTGGGCCTTCATTTAATTTGCTCCATGGCCTCGTCCCCCTATTGGGCCATTTCAATAACTGTTTCTTTTTTTTTTGTCAACCCGATACCGTAAGAAAAGAATTTATGTTACGTATTAAGTAATCCAGGCTTGAAGTGATAGGAGTCCAGTGACATGTGCAATATGTCCGAGAAAAGGCCGAAAAAATCTTGATGGATCGAGGTGAGGTTTCGAGCTTGGAGGGGCTCATACAATTGAGTAGCATCTCCACAAAATGTAACATCCTTATATCCAAGGCGATAAAGCTGGACAATCGCCTCTCGAAGAGTAAGAGCTTCAGCAATGAGAGGAGTATTAGTTGGGTACATTGAAGTTGATCCACGGAGCACAAATCTACCTTATGAAGTATGAAGTGTCCAGCTAATGCTTGCTATGTCATGAACATTAATCCAGGAAGCATCTGCACAACAACAAAGAGGAGAAGAGGATGATAAAACATCTGAAAGGGAGTTGGGGCGCTGAGTCGGAGCAGTAGTCGGGGGCATAACATAATGAGCATGAAAAGTGGAATCATGTCACATTCGGTAGTCAACGAGGGCTTGGTGGACAATATCCACCATATGCCAACGCTTATTAGAAAAGACAAAATCATTCCTTGCTTTCCAGATTTTCCATCCAATGAAAGAAAACAGATAATCATTAGGAGCAGAAGGATGCTCAACTTGAGGAAATGCCTGAAAACAAGAGAGTAAAGGGTGATCTGGATTGAGCTCACTTACCGGTATGGATACCGGAAAGAGCTCCCAGACTTCTCTTGCGATCCAACAACGAAATATGAGATGAAGAAGGGTTTCTTGCTCCTCTCAATGTGAAGGAACGGCTTAGCAGAAGTACGGTAAAAGTGCCAGGCATTTGTCGTACTTAGAGAGAGATAAATGGGTCTGATTAAATCCAAGGGATTTAATCAGATTGGCATTTGGGCCCAAAAGCCCAAAAGGGAAAGAGAAGGGTTTTATAAACTAAAACCCAAGTCTCTTTCTCCCTAACCCTAGCCCCCTTCTGCGAAATCTCTCTCTCTTCCTGCGCCTCCTCAGCTCGGTCTAGCAGCCTCTCTTCCTGCTTGGTGTGCGTGTGTGAACCTCTGGAGGAGTTATCACTCGGTGGCTCTCTGATCTCTGATATACCTTCTCTTTCCGCTGCATAAACAGGTATAAGGTGAGATCATAATGTTTCTATTCAAGAGAACCTAGATCCGCATGTTTAGGAACTGTTGAATCTGTGAATTAAACCAGGATTAACAACCAAAACATCCTTCAGTGGTATCAGAGCTATTGGTTCTGGTTTTTCTTGTTTAGATTCATGTTTAGGATTGTTTTTCTTGTTTAAAAGTGTTTTGAATCAACTACTGATAAGAGAAATCACTTAAGCAACAAGGAATTGAAACCTAAACAAACTAAAGAAAATCGCATGACCAAACTATATGATTTGGTATGCGTCGGTTTGATGATGCACGGACCGATCGCTAAAGGATCGTGTCGCGTGATCATCCGATCGCGGCAGATGGACCGGACGACCGTGAGGCGCAAGGATCGCGAGGATCACGTCATGCGTCCGATCGCGAGAGATGGGCTGATCGATCGGATCGATCGCATCTCGTCCCGATCGCAACTCGTCCGGCATCGTCCCACTTGCTGACCCGACCGTCCGATCACGCATCCTGCGTCCCGCTTGCGATGCCGTTCCTTCTCGACCGATCAAGTGATGATGCGCGCGAGATGGACTGCTGGATCGCACGGCGTGAGCTGTCCCGTCCCGTCCCGAATCGAGCCATGGGCGGATCATGATCGAGATGGACTGATCTCGGATCTCGTCCCATCCCGTTCGTGCGGCTGGCCCATGATTCGCGTGCTAAGTTTTGCGGCTGACGTGATCGCGTGAACACACGGCTAGGTCGTGATCGGTTCACGTGATCAATCGGTTCGGTTCGTTTTATGGTTCGGTTTAAAACTTGATTAAAATTATTTCGTCCTGGTTTAATAAACAGATTTAATAATTTTATTAAGTCTGGTTAAACCGGGATAAGAAATCCAATGTCGAAAGAATTATTGGATTTTGTGCCTAAACCAGGATTTTCTAATTTGATTTGGTTGGACCAAATAAATTGAGAAAATCCGGTTTAGTAAATAACCGGTTGACAATTGTGGTCATCGTAGTAATTAAAATTTGGTTAGACCAATTTTAATGAACCAGACCGGTTATGTCATTTAATTGGGCAATTGGGTTATGTCTTGGACATGGACCAATTCTTGGGCCTCGGGCCAAGAAGTTAAAACAATTGGGCCAATTATTTGAGTCTTTTCTTCAGATTAATTTAAAATTTATTTTATAAAATTATAAAATCGATTTTAAATTAAAGTTTCCGAAATTTTGAAATTAGAAAGTTTCTTAAAATAGAAGTTTCTAGATTTGCGGGTTTTGGATTTTAAGAAATTTCTAAAGTTAGAAAGTTTCCGTTTTTAGAAAGTTTCCAATTTTAGAAAGTTTCCAAAAATAGTAGGTTTCCAAAAATAGAAAGTTTCCCGAAATAGTAATCTTCTATTTTGGGAATGAAATTTTAATAAACCTACGAACCTCAAATAATATCAAGCGTTGGATGTCTTGTCCAGTCTATGTCAGCTGTCGAAGCCCATTCAATTGTATTCATGGCCTTACAGTGTGAGGGTGTCTACTTTTGCGTGGATAAGACGGTTTGTGATTCATAAATGTCATTGGGAGTCCCAGACATTAATGATTACATGACTGTATAGTCTGGTTTTCTTGACTAGGCCATCGGGAGTCCCGGGCCTTGAGACATCAGAGTGGATTGGGCCTCGGGCCCAGATTCACAACCAAGAGTTATATCACGGATGTAATTAGCCGACATAGGGCTTACCGATATAAGCTAAGGTTGGGTGACGGCCAGTGGCCCACTTTAATCTTAGTTATATGTGGATCTTGGAATCATTATATTCTATTGAGGGTAACTGATGTTATTGAATATAATGCATGATTAATCATATTTAATACGAAATTAATCATATTGAACATATTAACTAAAATCCTTTTATCTTAATTTTCAGTTATGACTAGCACAAACACTTTCTCGATCCGGTCTGTCCTTAAGATGGACAAGCTGAACGGATCAAATTTCTTGACTTGGTCGCGGAACCTGAGGCTAGTTCTCAGACAGGAGAGAAAGGACTATGTCCTTGAGAGAGCTCTCCCCGTGAGGATCGGGTCCAATGCCTCCCATGTAGTATATGATGCTTGGAATAAGCATTATAATGATGCGGTAGATGTGCGTGGTCTGATATTGGCTGCCATGGACTCAGACTTGCGGAAGCAATATGAGAACATGGAGTCGCCAATAGAGATGATCAGCAGCCTGAAATTGAAATTTCAGGAGCAGGTAAGAGTGGAGAGATACCAGTTGGTTAAATCTCTCACTAGCTGCAAGCTACCAAATGATCATCCAGTAAGTCCTCATGTCAGTAAAATGATGGGTTACATTGATAACCTGAGGAAACTGGATTATCCAGTTAGCCAGGAATTGGCAACTGAGATCATTCTGCAGTCACTGCCGTCAAGCTATGATAAGTTCGTAAGGAACTATATCAAGAAAGGCTTAACGAAGACGTTGACTGAACTGCATGATATGCTGAAGACAGTTGAGCCAAACGTGAAGAGTACCCTGTACAATCTCATGAATGAGAAGGGTAGGTTTACTAAACCTAATGCTGACAAGGGTGAAGACAAAGTTGTCCAGATTTTGAATCATGGCAAGCGTGTGTCTTCTGAACCCGAGTCAGATACCTCTTACGTTGGTAAGTGCTGCTACTGTAAAGAGACAGGGCATTGGAAGAGAAATTGCATTAAATTCATGGAAGATGATGAGGAGTTGAAGTTGATGTATGAGACTACTTCCTCAGGTATTCATGTTATTACTTCAAGTTCTACCTTATAGGTATTGGATACTGGTTGTGGCACTGATATTTGTTATAATATGCAGAGCCTGGGCAACAGTAGAACTTTGAAGGAAGGGCAAGTGAAACTTCATGTCTGGAAGGAGCTTGGGATGCTGCCTCAGCCGTAGAGTTTTCACTTATAGATCCCTTTGAGGCTTGGTTTTATATTAAGTAATTGCTACAATGTACCTGCTTTAAGCAGAGTTGTCTTTCATTTTCTTGTAAGAATTTGAATGTTTTTCATTTTGATAAAAGACAAGTATTTGTTCTTTTGATCTTAATGAAATATTAATTGTAGCACCCTATTCATGGAATGGGTTTTATATCTTAAACCAAAGAGTGCCTAAATGTAACATAAATACCGAATTGGTTTAAATCTGATGAATTAAACCTGATTTTTCTTGGCATAAAAGTCTTGGTCACATAGAGTAAGTCGGATTCAGAAATCCCATAGTTATGGACTGTTGGGCTCATTTGATAAGATATCTTATGAGACTTGAATTCTGTTTACTGGACCAAAAGGTACAGGGCCTATCTTAGCCGAGCTAGAGAAAGGCCCAAAGGCTTATTGGACCTGGAACATACTCATGTATGTGGCCCAATGAGCAGTAATGCCAGAGAAAATTTCCTGTACTTCATTGTCTCTACTGATTACTTCAGTGAGTGTGACTGTGTTCATTTGATGAGACACAAGTCGGAATTCTTTGACATGGTCGAAAGAGTTCCAGAATGAAGTATAGGATCTGAATGACAGAAGTATTAAGACTCTGGATTAGATCACGAGTAAGAATACTTAAGTCATTGATTATGTGATCATCTGAATGAGTGTGAAATCGTTTCACAGCTCATTTCTCCTGAAAACCTGAAGGTGTTTCTGTGAGAAAGAATCAGATCTTATTAGAAATGATTAAAGATGAGTCACACGAATCTTCCATGATATTATTTAAGAATAACGCTCTAAAATATCTAAGTTTACGCTGAAATAGTTCCACCAATATCAGTTGAAAGACACCACGTAAATGTGGATTGGAATCGATCCAAATTCGTCTTTACTGAGTATTTGTAGTTGTGCTACTTCGCTGGTTGTCCTAGGGAAACCAAGGCTTGTTACTTTTACGTCCATTCTGTTTTCTAAGAAGGGAAGTTACTTTCAGAGAAGAACAGTGGGAGTAAAAGTATAACTCGAAGAAATTCGAGAAATACAGGAGGCTGCTTAACCTGTTGAGGGAGAGCAGCGGAAGGATTTACAGATTTCTGTAGAATCTACACCTGTGGAGCCTGAAGTTCGCAGATATGAATGAATCAGTTACTAATCCGAGAGTGATTTCTCGTCATTAGTTGAACCTGATAATCATTGAAATCTGCACCTGTGAAAGTTCGCATGATCTGATGATCATTGAAGTTCGCATGAGCGACGAATCTGCGAAATTCAAAGAAGCGATAGTGAGCCCGGACTCTCCGAAAAATTACATTTTATGTAAGTTAGCTTCATCGATCCATTCATGGATGGAAGCAAACATATCGGAGTTGGAATCTTCGTTCTGTTGAATTAGTCAAGGTTTTGACTTGAACAGGAACGAATTGGAACTGTGCGTTTACTAATAGATTAGTGGGAGCGATATTGCATTTCTCATATTGTATGTCGATGACATACTGATTCTCGGAAATGACGTCCCAATGCTGCAGTCGGTTAAGGACTGGCTTGGGAGTTGGTTCTAATGATTGACATGGGTAAAGCCACGTATGTTCTTGGATTTTGGATCTAAAGATAGAGATCCGAAAGAGCTGGTAGGACAAAGTCAGGATTCTTATCCCGACAAAGTCCTACACGTTTTCAGCATTCCAAGAAGGGTTTTATGCCAATGTCACATGGCATTACGTTAAGCAAGACACAGTGTCCTACGAAAACTGCTGAGCTTAAATGCATGGATAAGATTCCATATGCGTCGGCAATTGGATCTATCATGTATGCCATGAAACGTACTTGTTTGATGTTGCTTTAATGTTAAGCAAGACAAGTAAAGACCAGTCAAATCCAGCAAAGAATCACTGGATTACCGTAAAGAATGTCCTAAAGTATTTGAAGAATACTAAGGATAAGTTCTTGATTTACGGAGAAAGTGAGGTGCTACAAGTCAGTAGAGTCTGAAAGGCAAGTTTCCAACAGACAAAGATGATTTCCGGTCACAGTCCGGTTATATCTTGTGTCTGTCTGGCGGTGCAAGGCACTGTTGCTGACTCCATGACTTAAGCTGAACATTTCACAGTTTGGATAGCGGCGAAAGAGGTTGTTTGGAAAGAAGAGTTCATCACTGAACTTGATGTGATTCCCAGCATAGATGAGACTAGCTGCACATCAGAGGTCCAAACACCTTAAGAGTAGGTATAACCTATTCCGTGAGATAAATGACAGAGATGTTAAGTAGATCAGCAAGTTTCAATGAATGAGAACGTTGCTAATCTATTAACGAAGCCACTCCTTAGGCCTAAGCACGAGTCGCGGACTGTTGCTGTAGGATAAGTGAAATTAAGATGCAGTCTTAATTTCAGTGGGAGTTATTAAAGGGCTTTATTTAGTTATTAGATATGTTCTTGTAAAACATTTAAGATGTTTAATGAAATTATTATTTCAAGATTATTTTAACTGTGATGAAATAATCGTTCCAAAGTGATATAAACCATTTTATAGGTCATCGAAGTAAGTGACTTGATCTTGAGTCATCAAAGTCATTTAGCTTGATCATGAGACCCTATATTTGATAGATGGCTTGTATCATTCTGTCCCTAGTCGAAGGTTGTTGAAATTGGAACACCAACAACCGTGTGAGACTAGATTGGTATGTGACTTATGACAAAGTCTCAATGTGTCATAGATGCTCGGCATCAAAGTCAATACATAGGTGTATGTTGGGAACATACGACCGGACAAGACCCGATTATGAGAACTCTTCAGGATATTTATATCTGTGTCATAAGAGATTCTCACTACGACTATAGAGTATAGTCCTTAGACCTGAGTTCGCATGCATGTGACTGCACATGGACTGATGCACTTTGATCATTGTCTAACGCTGTCGTTCTGCGATAGTTATAAGGACCTTGTTTGGGTACATTATGAAATGAGTAGTTTACAGTGATGGAACAAGACGGGATTTGTCCCTCCAATATAAATGGAGTGAATATCTCTAGGCCAATCGGAGATTTGAATACTGGAAAATGCATGGCCATGCTCAAACGGACTGTCCCGAGTCGTTTGGATTGTCAGTATCAAATCAGAGTCCGATGAACATGATTAGACTTTATAAGGATGACACTCATCTTGCCTTATGACTAATCGAGATATTGAGACAAAAGGATTATGAATACAGAGATTCCAGTACAAGTGGGAGATTGTTGGAATTGTGTCCAGTAATCTCGGTACTGTCTCTAGAAAGTAAGAGTATGTCAATGATCAGACATAAGTCATATAATACTGGGGGTCATGATGGCTTGCTAGAGTCCGCTCATGATCTATAAGTCTTGGACTTATTGCCTTTATTATATGATCCCATATGGGTCACACGCCTAAGCTAACAGGAAAATGTGAAGGAACGGCTTAGCAGAAGTACGGTAAAAGTGCCAGGCATTTGTCGTACTTAGAGAGAGATAAATGGGTCTGATTAAATCCAAGGGATTTAATCAGATTGGCATTTGGGCCCAAAAGCCCAAAAGGGAAAGAGAAGGGTTTTATAAACTAAAACCCAAGTCTCTTTCTCCCTAACCCTAGCCCCCTTCTGCGAAATCTCTCTCTCTTCCTGCGCCTCCTCAGCTCGGTCTAGCAGCCTCTCTTCCTGCTTGGTGTGCGTGTGTGAACCTCTGGAGGAGTTATCACTCGGTGGCTCTCTGATCTCTGATATACCTTCTCTTTCCGCTGCATAAACAGGTATAAGGTGAGATCATAATGTTTCTATTCAAGAGAACCTAGATCCGCATGTTTAGGAACTGTTGAATCTGTGAATTAAACCAGGATTAACACCAAAACATCCTTCATAGCACGACAAAATAGCAATGAATCGTCAGTAAATAAAAGGTGGGAGACAAGAGGACCATAACGACTTGACTTAAACCCATGAAGCACGTGATCGTCCATGGCTTTGGTGAGCATAGTAGATAAACCTTTTGCGCATACCAAATAAAGAAAAGGTGATAGAGGATCGCCTTGGCGAATTCCACTCTGGGTCTGATCTTCTCCAAGGGAGCTCCATTCAATAAAACTGAATAAGATACCGAAGCAAGACAAGTGCGGATCCAATGACGCCATTTATCACATAAGCCTAACTGAGACAGAACTTGATCAAGATAATGACGGTCAACCTTGTCAAACTGTTTTCTCTTTTCCGTAGATATAGCAGCAATTTAGCAAGTAAAAGAACGGAACAAGTGTGTCAATGACAATCTGCTTCTATTGATATTATCTGCACATCAAAGGATCTTAGGCCAAATTTTAACTCATTGGAATTTTCCAAAAAAATTCAAAGCCCAAGTCCAAAAAGCTTGTTTTCTTATTTATCTTTAAGGTTTTCCCTTTCTCCCAGTCATATAAATAGGAGAGTCTCCAAGGTGAAATTTACATCCAATCTCATCCCGGCGATGCTCTGCTCGTTTCCGACGTCCTTATTGCCTCTAGTAAGCCTGTTTCGCCATCCTCCTCCTTCCTAGAAATTTACTTAGTGTTTTTCCCATTTTCCCGCTCTTTTCCCTTGTAGGTCATGAAGCAGGATGATCGGTCAACTGATTTACGTTGGTCAATTTGAATCGAAGGGAGCGCGCAGACTGTTGATGCCACTGGAGATATCCCGATTAGCTATTTCTTGGTTTGGTGGATGTCCCATGACGCTTTTTCCGAGCTCCCCAGAGCAGGGCGTCACAACTGGTATCAGAGCTTGGGTTAAGATCTCTCAGTCTTATCTAAGAGATCATCTTTCGCCGTTTTTCTAAACACAGTATTTCCGTTTTCGAAAGGTGTTTGCAAAATTTTAAAATGAGGTTACTTTGCGAATATATTTTTCAAACACCAACTATATCATCGATTTTCTTCTGTTGTGACTTTACCTCATTGTTGTAGGCATATGCTCATTACCGAGCCCATCCACTAGCCCATTGGTTAGCCTTGTTTTTGGGAGGACTCAGACCTGATACCCTACAGGATGTGGAGGACTGGTACGGTTTCGATGATTTCTACATGATGGTGATGCTAGCCCGTTACGCCCGGTTGGTAAAGTTGCATCAGCAAGAGTGGGCTCAACAACAACATGAGTGGGATCACCAGGAACAAGAGTGGGTCCAGCAGCAGCAGGTAGCCTCACCATCTCTGATGGCCATTTCAATTTCCAGCTCCAGTTCTGAGGTCGAGGAAGATCCGGAAGAAGACTCGGACTATGCACCCGGCGATCAGAGCGAAGTGGATTCCGGTTACTGGAATGCTATAGAGTCTCTGTGTGGCTAGAGTCAGGGGCTTCATTCTTTCTAGGAGTAGAACAATTTTGTTTTCATTGATCATTATGGCTTTCTCATTTTGGTTTTTCCTCGGAATTCCGCGTTTTTGATTTTTACCAATGTTCCTTAAACTATTGTAGTCATACTCCTATTCAATTTATACGATTCATTCTTTGATTATCTCTCGTGCCTTTTTATCATGTTCTTCGAGTCCTCCTCTAACGCAAGCTTATGTACCCTAAGGGGAACAATACCCTTAGCTCTGAGGCGATTAGAGCAATCGTACGCCTTGGAATTCGAGATGAATTTCTACTAAGGGGGGAGAATTGTAATGACCCAATTTTAACCCATTGAGATTTGCCAAAAATTTCAAAACTCAAGCCTAAAGGGCTTATTTCCTTATTTACCTTTAGGGCTTTCCCCCCCCCCCCCCCCCCCCCCCCCCTCTCCCAATCATATAAATAGGAGAGCCCCCAAGGTGAAATTCACATCCAATCTTATCCCGGCAAAGCTTTGCTCGTTTCTCACGTCCTTCTTACCTCCAGTATTCTTGTTCCGCCGTCCTCCTCCTTCATAGAACAAATGTACCACTGAAAACTCAGATCTAGAGCATGTTTTTCAAAACCCAAATCTTTAACATCCTATATCTTTCAAACCATTTGGAATTCCGCAAATCCGAAACCACCATCGCGTTTAGCTCGCCGAGCGAAGCTGGAGCCACCAGCGCGTTGCCATCTGCAACCTCACGAGCCGCCACGCGCTAGCAGAATGGAGTGCGCGTGAGATACACGAGCGGCTACGCGCCACCAGAAGCCAGGGATGTGCCGCCAAAACCGCTGTCACACGCCACCGCCCATAACCAGAGCCTCCACCCATAGTCGGAGGCGCCGCCCGAGCCGTCATCCATCACTGTCACGCACCGCCATCCATCGCCGTCACACACCTCCATCCTTCGCTGTCATGCGCCAACGCCCATCTCTAGAGCCGCCGCTGGAGCCACCGTCCACCACTGCCAGAGCCGCAGCCTGTGGCCACCGGGTTGAATCGATGGCGACTGAGTAAACTTGGTCTGGTTGTCAACCGATTTGACCTTGTTCGATTTGGTTTGATTTCTAATTCTGTTTAATCTAATTTTCTTCCGGTTTAGCTTGGTTCTATTCAATTTCTTGGTTTAGTTTGGTTTAGGTTTGCTTAGAACAATTGAGCTGGTTATGAAACTGAGCCTGGTTTGATTTGCTGATTTGGTCTGACCCGATTGGGGTTGGGTCGGGTTAGAGGGTCGGAACTAGGTTTGGGTTAACTTGGTTGACCGGTTGGCTTTGATTTGGACTGTTGACTTTTGAGTCTACTATTTCAATTGATCGTAACTAGCTTCTCCTGAGGCCGATTTGAGCGAAATAAAAGCATATCTCACTCGATTTTCCGTCCTTTTTTAGATATGAAGACCGTTCAGGCGATAGGAATTCCTAAATTACGTTTTCCCCTTCTTAAGAGGCCAATGTGAAAACCGGTCGTGATATTTACTTATCCCATCCTAAGTTTGGGGCACGAGACCTTTGTTAATAATGTCTTTCCTATGCAGTATAGGTTTGGTGATGCGTGCGATGTGATTGAAAGAACGTAGAACTGTTAGGTTATCGCTTAAACCAAAAGTGTTGTTTGTGGATGATGAACATGTGTGCAGTAGTTGCGGTACGTGCATGAGATGGGTGTTGCTTTAGTAACCCATAACCTGGTACGGAGAAGGAAGTTGCGTTTTCTGGTTTACTTTGGAGGTAGTGTGACGAGCCCCCCCATTGTGGTTGTCGATTAGCATTGCATGGGGCGTACTTGCTGGTTCATGGGTGCGTGGGGGCTTCGGCCTGAGTCCACACTAATGGAAAATTAGCTAGTGGTGTACGTTGTGTGATGAGCCTTCAAGCGGATGTTGTTCAAGGTGTTATTAGCTTAGTAATTGTTTCTGTTGTTGCGTAGGCATAAGCTGAGATCGCAGGTTCGTTGAAACCACCCTCACTGGGCAGTTGGGTTTGAATCAATTACTCAATCATTTTCTCCTTTTTCCGCTCTTTTCCCTCTTGCAGGTTAGGTAGCAGGATGATCGGTCGTCTGGTTTAGGTTGGTGAATTTGAATGAAAGCGAGCACACGGACTCTTGAGTTCACTGTGTATGTCTCGGTTAGCTATTTCTTGGTTCGGCGGATGTCCCACAACGTCGTTTCCCGGTTCCCCGGGAGCGGGGAGTCACAGCTGGTATCAAAGCTTTGGTTAAGATCTCTCAGTCTTATCTGAGAGATCAGCTTCTGCCGTTTTTCTAAAAACAATATTTTCGGTTTTAGAAAGGTGTTTGCGAAAGTTTGAAAAGAGGTTACTTTCCGAAATGAGTTTTCAAACACCAATTATATCGTCGATTATCTTTTGTTATGTTGCAGGATGTCTTCTTATGCTGGTCATTCTGGCTTTCTCGTTTTGGTTTTTCCTTGGAATTTCCCGTTGTTTGCTTTTACCTATGTTCCTTAAACTATTGTAGTCCTACTCCTAGTCGATTTATACGATTCATTATTTGATTATCTGTCCTACCATGTTATCTTGTTCTGCAAGTCTTCCACTAGCGCGAGCTTATGTACCCTTAGCGGAACAGTACCCTTGAGCTCTTAGGCTATCAGAGCAATCTACGTTTTAGAATTCAGAACGAATTCCTATTAAGGGGTTAGAATTATAATGGCTCAATTTTAACCCATTGGGATTTTCCAAATAATTCAAATCCCAAGCTCAAAGGGCTTGTGTACTTATTTACCTTTATGGCTTTTCCCCTCTTCCAATCCTATAAATAAGAGAACCTCCAAAGTGAAATTCACATCCATTCTCATCCCGACAAAGCTCTGCTCCTTCCCAACGTCCATCTTGCCCCCATAAGCTTATTTCGCTATCCTATTCCTTCCTAGCAAAAAGGTACCACCAAAAACTCAAACCAAGAGCATGTTTTGCAAAACTTGAATCTTTAAAAGCTCATATCTTTCAAACCGTTTGGAATCCGGCCAATATGAGGGCACCATCACGTTTAGCTCACCGAGACAAAATCGGAGACACCAGTCGTGCCGCCGTCCGCCACCGCTCGCGCTGCCACGTGCCAAGAGAATGGCAGGCGCGTGAGATCCACACGCCGCCGCCCGTCTTCGAGCCGCCGTCTGTTGCTATCTCGCGCCGTCGTCTATTGTCGGAGCCACCCTCTATTGCCGTCACGCACTTCTGCCTGTCCCTAGAGCTGCCGGCCGCCCCCGTCGGCCACCGAGTCGACTCGCCGGCGACTGAGTCAACTCGGTCTAGTTGTTGACTGGTTTAACATGGTTTGGTTCATTTTGATTTCTAATTCTGGTTTAATCCAATTTCCTTTTTGTTTAGCTTGGTTTAATTCAATTTCTTGGTTTAGTTCAGTTTAGGTTGGTTAAGGAAAATGGGGCTGGTTATGCAACTGAGCATGGTTTAATTTTCTGCTTTGGTGTGACCCGATTGAGGTTGGGTCTGGTTAGCGGGTCGGATCTGGGTTTGGGTATGGGTATGAGTTGACTAGGTTGACCGGTTGGCTTTGACTTGGACCGTTGACTTTTCAGTCAACTGTTCAGTTGATCGTAACTAGTTCATCTTTAGGCCGATTTAAGCGAAACGAAATCCTACTCACTCGATTTTCTGACCTCTTTCTAGATATGAAGTCTGTTTGGGCGTACTCGCCGATTCATGGGTGCATGGGGGCATCGGCCTGAGTCCGCACTTATGGACAAGTAGCTAGTTTTAATGGGTCTCATCCTGCTTCCGTACCAGCATAGGAAAAAGAGGGAAAGGTAAAAAGGACTGAGTAATTGATTCAAACACAATTACCCAATAAGGTCAGATTTAAGGAACCCGCGATCTTGGCTTATGCCAACGCATTAACATGAACAAGTACTAAGCTAATAAAACCTTACACAACATCCGCCCAAAGTCTCACACCACTAGCTTTTTGTCGATAAGTGCGAAATCAGGCCGAAGCCCCATGGACCCATGAACAGTGTAAACCCCCCCCCCCACACAATGCCAACCGGCATCCACAATGGGGGGCTCGTCACACCCCTCTGACGACAACCAGAACACGAAACTTCCTTCTCGGCACCAAGTTATGTGTTTTACAAGCAAAGCGGAGACTTCCGTGGGTGGTGCTTGTAACACCCCGACCCGTTCTAAAGAAAATATACAGCCGGAGATGTCACAATGGTCGAATACCGTGAACGGTCCAGCCGTCCCCAAGGTCAGACCGGCCCTTCCGTGACATCCAAACAACCTCTCGGTCATAACCTAAGGCTTGACAACCTGTAGTACAACTCCGACTTGTGTTAGTTCGGACTAAACTCATATCATGGAACCTTGGAGTTTACAAAACATATTTTATTAATTATATGCAGGATCTATTACAAAATGTTACCTAAAACAATACAGTTTAGTGCACACCAGTCAAAAATCCTACATAATAGAAACTCCACAATCATCACACTCACAACCCAAAACTACGGCGGCGGCCTAACTTCCGAACTTGCCATCTAGCTCGTCTATGGCTTCCTGCGAGACAAAATAATATAATGAGCAACCTAGAGTTGTCCACTGAGTCCAGGACCCTCTAACATGAATTAGTGCCTAAAACCATTCCAATAGCCAAAGCACATTGCACATCAGTCAACACATTCGTCTCACAAGCATAGACAAGCAACAACAACATCAAAGATATGCACTTTGCGGATACCTATCCCTCGGGTTTCCGGTTACGGGGATCTCTATCCCTCGGGTCCGTGTCGTCACATGGTGCTCGGCCAACGAAGCGACCCAAGTACCGTTCGAACGTTCTTTGAATCCACGGAGACACACAATGGGAGCACCAAATACACAAAATCTAGAACACTCACACAAGTTCTAGAATGCAGCAACTAGGACTCACACAAGTCCTAGACAACTAGAGCAATCCCACATGCCCTAAACAACACAAACAACCGGTCTACGGTGTCCTTCTTACCGGCCATATGCATATAAACAACACAAGTACCTTAGACTGCATGATACCCACACATACATCTAAGTACTTCACAATCACATTATGGTGTAGGGTCATGCAAAGGATCCAAAGATCACGACATCCACTACAACCGTCTTTAAAACAGAAGGGAGACTTACGTGGATCCGAGATCTCACGAAGCTACCACATCCTCCCCCATATTGGAAAAAACTCGTCTCATCACAACAACCATTTCCTGGTGGACCTCAATCAATACCCATACTTATCATAACATGCATGCTAACACCACAATCTCAATGATTTACCACAACAATCAAAGAGAAAATACATCATAACAAATCAACCATGCATGCAACAATACTTAATGAATCTTTCACCTAGAATCAAAGAGATTAACAAGTTATACCACAACAAACATGAATGCATCAATCACCAAATCAAAACGGATTTAAACCTCAACTGTACGCAGGTAAACCACACCAAAAGCGCCTGTAAGGATGAATACTCCGAGTATTCCAATCCTTAGGCACGACCTGCATACAAAACCGTTAGTCTCAGCTACTGGGACTCACCCGTTCTGCAGCCCGTTCCTTATCTCCGAGACTCCCCCAGCTAGATCGACTTCCCGAGGTAAAACCCAAATGCCCCATCCCGCTCGCCCGCTCCTTCCTGCAGTTAAACCGCTCATTTCTCACTTTCTCTCTCTACCTGCTATTTTCTCTCTCTAGAAATGTGCCAGTGTTCAGGAAAGTGTAAAAATGGATTTATGGGGTTGTCCTGTTTATAGTTGGGCATGGTAAGGCTTATTGGCGACAAATGGCATCCATCCTTTCAGGCTGTGCATGCGTTGGGACAATTGTGGACGTCCTTCCATGCACAACGACAGCTGGTTCGTTCATGCGCAGTGACAGGTGGTCGTCCATGCACGACGACAGGTCGTCCATCCGTCCACTCGTTCACCCGTCCGTTCGCCTACTCGACCACACGGCTACCCGAACCCACGACCAGACCCATCCGTCTTCGACCATTCTCGACTTGATGACAATTTTTCTCGACCCAAACCAAATCTAACTCGACCTTTGTTCTCAAAATCCTCCAAAATGGTGATCCACATCCATTCCCAACAATTCATCAACTACGAGAAGGTCATTATCACGACTTTAACCCAACTTTCGGCCAAACTTGGATATCTTTAAATCCGTGAAGTCTTTTCCTATTCCACATCGACCAAAACTCCTACAATATTGTGTTTAGCAAATGCTGAAAGTTTCAGATCATTCTGAAAACTTTGAATTTTTTGTCGTTCTTCGTCTGTTCCCTTTCGGCCGGTTGTATCCCTCGTGCAGCCGTTCTACTTCGGGAGGGTCATTACACTCTCCCCCACTTAATAGAATTCGTCCCTGAATTCTTACACTTGATGACACCAACATACTCCTTCTGAGCTAATACAATCGCCTTCAGTACTCCGTTCTTCCAATCTCATCTTCTTACCATTTCCGATTCTAGTTTGGTATCCTCAGGGTTCTAAGATGCAGATCTAACTATCATCTTGTTACTGCATCTTAATTCACATCTTTTTAATCTCTTCCTTCACCGAACCTCTTTCTGACTTCCAAACTTTTGGTTCTTCTCTCTTTTGTAATGACCCCTCGGTCTTTCTTTTCTTTCACGGTCTCCTCTTTCTCTAGCGTCATACCTCTTGATCACTGCACCATCCTGCCCTCGCCTTGATTCCCTTATCTCTCTCATCATGGTTTCTCACAAAAACATCTCAACTCCACACCACAACTTTATTCCATTTTCTCCGTTGTGATCTTTTGACCCAACTATCCTCCTATGTGCTCTGGACACTATGTCCTTTTCATATTAGTACAGAAAGATTCATTCCTCTCTCCTCACACTTTTCTTTCCTGGTTTCTATAAAGCTACCTTGCTTCGGATCCCTAGTTCCATCATCTCATCCGCCCTTGATCCGTCCTTTCCTTACTCAGGATTTACATTACCCAAATGTAATCCGTTGCACCTTGGTTAACTGCTCCTAGATAGTGATTCTCCTATTCACTTCTCCACCTGGTCCATCTTCCTTTCCAGTGACGATCCTCTTTGTTGTCCAGTCTTGGTCCACATCCTGGTGTTCATATTTTTCCTTCTTCGGTTTCTCCTTGGCCACCTCCTTAGCTTTCTCACCACCTAGAGCATCTGGACTTCTGCTCTTCTTGCTGTACATTCTCTTTTCCAGTATTGGTACCTTTTCCTTCAGGTCTAAGTGTTGGAAGTTTTGGTTGATCCTGATTCAATTCTCATATTGATCTCAACCTAAACATGCATTAGATCTAGGTGTTCTTATTTAGAAACATATGATCTCACCTTTTACCTGTTTGTTTGCAGCGGAATTAATGAACAGGTCAATGATCAGGGAGATACACCGAGAGATGGATCCTCCAAAGGCTCACACACGCAATCACCGGAAATTGGCTGCTAGACCACAAGGAGAGAGGCGCCAGAAAGAGAGGAGAATCGCGGCTAGGGTTGGGTTCAGGGAGAAGAGAATTGGCTTTTAGTCATTTAAAAGCCTTCTCTTTCCCTTTTGGGCTTTTGGGCCCAATCTGATTAAATTCCATTTAATCAGACCCATTAGTCTTTCTCTCTTAGTACGACAAATGCCTAGCACTTTTGTCGTACTTCTGCTAAGCCGTTCCAACATTATTTCCAGCTAGCTTAAGCGTGTGACCCATATGGGATCATACAATAAAGGCAATAAGTCCAAGACTTATAGATCATGAGCGGACTCTAGCAAGCCATCATGACCCCCAGCATTGTATGACTTATGTCTGATCACTGACATACTCTTACGTTATAGAGACAGTACAGAGATTGCTGGACACAATTCCAACAATCTCCCACTTGAACTGGAATCTCTGTATTCATAATCCCTTTCGTCTCAATATCTCGATTAGTCATAAGGCAAGATTAGTGTCATCCTTATAAAGCCTAATCTTGTTCATCGGACTCTGATTTGATACTGACAATACAAACGACTCGGGAAAGTCCGTTTGAGCATGGCCATGCGTTTTCCAGTATTCAAATCTCCGATTGGCCTAGAGATATTCACTCCATTTATATTGGAGGGACAAATCCCATCTTGTTCCATCACTGTAAACTACTCATTTCATGATGTACCCAAACAAGGTCCTTATAGCTATCGCAGAACGATAGCGTTAGACAATGATCAAAGTGCATCAGTCCATATGCAGTCACATGCATGCGAACTCAGGTCTAAGGACTATACTCTATAGTCGTAGTAAGAATCTCTTATGACACAGATATAAATATCCTGAAGAGTTCTTATTAGCGGGTCTTGTCCGGTCGTATGTTCCCAACATACACCTATGTACTGACTTTGATGCCGAGCATCTATGACACACTGAGACTTTGTCATAAGTCACGTACCAATCCAATCTTGCACGGTTGTTGGTGTTCCAATTTCAACAACCTTCGACTGGGGACAGGATGATATAAAACATTTATCAAATATAGGATCTCATGATCAAGCTAAATGACTTCGATGACTCAAGATCAAATCATTTACTTCGATGACCTATAAAATGGTTCATATCATTTTGGAACGATTATTTCATCACAGTTAAAATAATCTTGAAATAATAATTTCATTAAAACATAAATAATAATGTTTTACAAGAACATATCAAATAACTAAAATAAAGCTCACAAAACTCCCACTCAAATTTAGATTACATTTCAATGTTTCTAATGCCTACAGCTTCAGTCAGGAACTCGAGCTTAGGCCTTGGGAGTGGCTTTGTCAACGGATCAGCGACATTATCATCTGTCGGAACTCGGCTGATCTTGACTTCCTTTCTATTAATGATGTCACGTATCAAGTGATATCTTCTTTGAACATGCTTGGATTTCTGGTGTGATCTTGGTTCCTTTGCCTGAGCTATAGCACCATTGTTGTCACAAAATAGTGCCAGAGGCTCAGCCGCATCTGGTATCACACCTAGTTCCATAATGAACTTTCGAATCCAAACAGCTTCCTTCGCTGCTTCTGAGGCGGCGATATATTCAGCTTCTGTAGTGGAATCAGCAACGGTGTCCTGCTTGGAGCTTCTCCAACTTACTGCACCGCCATTCAGACAAAAGACATAACCGGACTGTGACCGGAAATCATCTGTGTCTGTCTGGAAACTTGCGTCCGTGAATCCACTGACTTTAAGCACATCACTTCCACCGTACACTAAGAACTTATCCTTAGTATGTCTTAGATACTTCAAGATGTTCTTTACGGCAATCCAATGGTTTTCACCTGGATTTGACTGGTATCTACTCGTCATGCTCAATGCGTAAGCAACATCAGGACGAGTACAGATCATGGCATACATGACAGATCCTATTGCAGATGCATAAGGAATATTCTTCATGCGCTCAAGCTCAGCAGCCGACGTAGGGCTCTGCTTCTTGCTTAGCGTCGTGCCATGTACCATTGGCGTGAAGCCCTTCTTGGAATCTTTCATGCTGAATCTTTGTAGGACTTTGTCAATGTATGAGTCTTGACACAAGCCTATCAGCCTCTTAGGTCTATCCCGATAGATCCTAATTCCAAGAACGTATGCGGCTTCACCCATGTCTTTCATGGAAAAACAACTTCCAAGCCAGTCTTTTACAGACTTCAGCATTGGAATGTCGTTTCCGAGAAGCAGTATGTCATCAACATACAGAATAAGAAAAACGATTTTGCTCCCACTAGTTTTCTTATACACGCATTGTTCTTCTTCGTTTCTGATAAAGTCAAATTGCTTGATCGCTTCATCAAAACGAAGATTCCAGCTCCTCGATGCTTGCTTCAATCCATAAATGGATTTATGAAGCTTGCATACTTTCCCAGCATTCTTTGGATCTATGTAACCGTCAGGTTGCGTCATATACACATCCTCTTCCAGAATACCATTCAGGAAGGCGGTTTTCACGTCCATCTGCCAAATTTCATAATCATGAAAAGCTGCAGTTGCTAGTAGAATCCGAATAGATTTCATCATAGCCACCGGTGAATAGGTTTCATCGTAGTCCACACCGTGAACTTGTCTGAAACCTTTTGCCACCAACCTGGCTTTATAAATCTGGACATTTCCATCCACGTCAATCTTCTTCTTGAAGATCCATTTGCACTCGATGGCTTTTACACCAGCAGGCAAATCAACCAACGAAAAGACTTGGTTTACCGACATGGAGTCCATTTCGGAATCAGTGGCCTTGCGCCACTTAGAGGAATCTGGGCCCATCATGGCTTGATTGAAGTTCGATGGTTCATCACCATCAATGATCAAAAGATCATGACAGTCAGTCACGAGGAATCCTTGATATCTCTCGGGTTCGTGACGGATCCTCCCGGATCTTCGAACTTCAGGTACTACAGGTTCAGGCTCTACAATTTCTTGTAGATCCTCCTGCTGCTCTTCCTCATTAGGTTGAGCAGTATCCTGTTCATCTTGAATTTCTTCAAGCAGTACCTTACTCCCACTGTCTTTCTTAGAGAGAAACTCTCTCTCAAGAAAGTTACAATCCCGGGCAACAAAGATCTTGTTCTCGGAACGTAGATAGAAGTAATAAGCCTTGGTTTCCCGTGGATAACCAATGAAGTAGCATTTATCAGATTTTGGTGTAAGCTTATCTGAGATTAATTTCTTAACATAGGCTTCACAACCCCAAATTCTTAGATAAGACAGCACTGGAGCTTCTCCAGTCCATAATTCATATGGTGTCTTTGCTACTGCTTTTGATGGCGCTCTATTTAGAGTGAACACTGCTGTTAGCAGAGCATATCCCCAAAGGGATATTGGAAGGTCTGTGTGACTCATCATAGATCGAACCATATCCAATAAGGTCCGATTTCTCCTCTCAGATACACCATTCCATTGAGGTGTTCCAGGAGGAGTGAGTTGGGATACGATCCCACACTCTCTCAGATGATCACTGAATTCCTGGCTTAAGTATTCTCCTCCTCGGTCGGACCGAAGAGCCTTAATGCTTTTGCCAAGTTGGTTCTGTACTTCATTTTGGAATTCTCTGAACTTTTCAAAAGATTCAGACTTATGTTTCATCAAATAAACATATCCGTACCTACTGAAATCATCAGTGAAGGTAATGAAGTACTGATAGTTTCCTCTTGCATTAGTGGACATTGGGCCACACACATCAGTGTGTATCAGGCCCAATAAGTCACTGGCCCTCTCGTTAGGTTTATTAAAGGGGGCCCGTGTCATTTTGCCCATCATGCAGGATTCGCATTTCTCACATGACTCAAAGTCAAATGAGCCAAGAAGTCCATTCGAATGGAGCCTCTTGATGCGTTTCTCGCTGATGTGCCCTAAACGACAATGCCATAGAAACGTTCGGTTTTCCTCATTAGGTTTAAACCGTTTTGTATTAATGTTATAAATTGGCGCGGATTGATCGAGTATGTAAAGCCCATTCGTAAGGGGGGCAGAACCATAGAACAAATTGTTGCGATTGAAGGAACATAATTTATTCTTAACTGAAAAATCATAACCTTCCAAATCCAACAAAGAAATTGAAATAATATTTCTGCTTATAGCAGGTACAAAATAACAATTATTAAGTTCTAAAATCAATCCCGAAGGTAAAGACAACAAGTAAGTTCCTACAGCTAGTGCTGAAACTTTCGCTCCATTCCCAACTCGTAGTTCCACTTGTCCTTGCTTCAGCCTTCTACTGTTGCTGAGTGCCTGCATATTAGTACAAATATGAGCCCCACAACCAGTATCCATGACCCATGAGGTATTATCAGAAGTAGTTGTATTAACTTCTATAACAAAAATACCTGATGAAGAAGTCTCGAAAGTCTTCTTCTTTAATTCCTTTAGACCTTCCTGGAATTTCTTACAATCTCTTCTCCAATGCCCCAGTTCTTTGCAGAACCTGCACATGTCAGTAGGCCCAGCCTTGGACTTGGGCTTGGGCTTTGGCGTGTCTGAGTCCACGACTTGGACACCCTTGGCCTTTCCCTTATCCTTAGCAGAAGACTTCTTAAACCCCTTGCCCTTTTGTACCATAAGCACATTTGGGTCCTTGGCGGTTTTCTTCAAGTTGGGCTCTGCAGTCTTGAGCATTCCGTGAAGCTCAGGCAGTGTCTTACTCAAGCCATGCATGTTAAAATTCAGAATGAACTGATCATAGCTTGCAGGTAAAGACTGCAGAATGATGTCGCAGGCAAGTTCCTGGCTGATTGGGCAGTCGAGTTTGTGAAGATGATCGAGATAACCCATCATCTTCAACACATGAGGACTCACTGCCGCATTCGCAGCCAACTTACAGTCCAAGAGGTTCTTAACTGTCTGGAACCTCTCGGTCCTAGCCTGCTCCTGAAAAAGCGATTTCAGGCTTGCCATGATCTCGATTGGAGACAATACACTTTCGAACTGCTTTTGCAGCTCTGGAGTCATTGTCACCAACATCAGGCAATAAACATCATTTTCATCTGACGAATGCTTTTCCCAAGCATTGTGCAGAGTCCTGGCAGCATTGGCAAGAGGCCTCTCGGGGAGGGGATCTCGAAGGACATAATCCTTCTTCTCCTGCTTGAGGACCAGCCTCAAGTTCCTTGACCATGTCAGGAAGTTCGTTCCAGTCAGCTTCTCCTTCTCGAGAACAGACCGGATCGAGAACGTGTTTTGTGTGCTTGTAGTAGTCATATCTGAAATATATAAATAAAAAGGTTATTAGTTATATGTTCAAAATGATTAATCTCTTATTAAAGTATAATATGATTAATCATGCATTATATTCAATAACCTAAGTTACCCTCAATAGAATATAATGATTCCAAGATCCACATATAACTAAGATCAAAGTGGGCCACTGGCCGTCACCCAACCTTAGCTTATATCGGTAAGCCCTATTTCGGCTAATTATATCCGTGATATAACTCTTGGTTGTGAATCTGGGCCCGAGGCCCAATCCACCCTGATGTCTCAAGGCCCGGGACTCCCGATGGCCTAGTCAAGAAAACCGGACTATACAGTCATGTAATCATTAATGTCTGGGACTCCCAATGACATTTATGAATCACAAACCGTCTTACCCACGCAAAAGCAGACATCCTCACACTGTAAGGCCATGAATGCAATTGAATGGGCTTTGACAGCTGACATAGCCCGGACAAGACATCCAACGCTTGATATTATTTGAGGTTCGTAGGTTTATTAAAATCATTCCCAAAATAGAAGATTACTATTTCGGGAAACTTTCTATTTATGGAAACCTACTATTTTTGGAAACTTTCTAAAATTGGAAACTTTCTAATTTTAGAAATTCCTTTAAAAATCCAAAACCCGCAAATTCAGAAACTTCTAATTTTGGAAACTTTCTAATTTCGAAATTTCGGAACTTTATAAAGTTTAAAATCGAATTTCATAATTTTATTTTATAAAATAAGTTTTAAATTTAAATCTGAAGAATGACTCAATTAATGGCCCAATTGTTTTAACTTCTTGGCCCGAGGCCCAAGAATTGGTCCATGTCCAAGACATGACCCAATTGTCCAATTAATTGACATAACCGGTCTGGTTCATTAAAACTGGTCTAACCAAGTTTCAATTACTACGATGACCACAATTGTCAACCGGTTATTTACTAAACCGGATTTTCTCAATTTATTTGGTCCAACCAAATCAAATTAGAAATTCTGGTTTAGGCACTAAATCCAATAATTCTTTCGACATTGGATTTCTTATTCCGGTTTAACCAGATTCAATAAACTTATTAATCTGTTTATTAAACCAGAACGTTGATTTTAATCAAGTTTTGAACCGAGCATTGAACCGTACCGAATTAGTCACGAACCAAACCGAGTTGGTCGTGACCTAATTTCCAGCCAAGGAGCCATCGTCCAGCCGCTCAGCCGCGAGCCAACCGATCCGAGATCGAGGCGCTTCAGCTACGGCCGGACGCAAACAGCCGGGACGGGACGGACGGTGCAGCCGGGACGACGCATCCACGATCGCCGAGCGATCAGGACGCGACGCACACGGACGGACGCTCCACGATCGCCGAGCGATCGGGACGCGTTGCACTGCCGGTTTGACGCGATCGAGATGACGCGATCGGACGCAACGCGACCGTCCGACCGTCCGACCGTCCGATCGAATCCAATCCGACCGTCCGACCGTCCGCCCGCGATCAATCCGTCCATCCCGACCGTCCATACTCAATCGGCCGATCATCCAAAACCGAGTCATATAGCTCATGTTTTGCGATTTTTCTTGTGTGTTTAGAGTTCAATTCTGATTCTTAATCGTTTTATCTTATCAGTAATTGATTCAAAAACAATTCTAATCAGATTTAACAACCTAAACAATGAATCTAAAACAAGAAACCTAAGAACCAATGGCTCTGATACCACTGTTGGAAGTTTTGGTTGATCCTGATTCAATTCTCATATTGATCTCAACCTAAACATGCATTAGATCTAGGTGTTCTTATTTAGAAACATATGATCTCACCTTTTACCTGTTTGTTTGCAGCGGAATTAATGAACAGGTCAATGATCAGGGAGATACACCGAGAGATGGATCCTCCAAAGGCTCACACACGCAATCACCGGAAATTGGCTGCTAGACCACAAGGAGAGAGGCGCCAGAAAGAGAGGAGAATCGCGGCTAGGGTTGGGTTCAGGGAGAAGAGAATTGGCTTTTAGTCATTTAAAAGCCTTCTCTTTCCCTTTTGGGCTTTTGGGCCCAATCTGATTAAATTCCATTTAATCAGACCCATTAGTCTTTCTCTCTTAGTACGACAAATGCCTAGCACTTTTGTCGTACTTCTGCTAAGCCGTTCCAACATTATTTCCAGCTAGCTTAAGCGTGTGACCCATATGGGATCATACAATAAAGGCAATAAGTCCAAGACTTATAGATCATGAGCGGACTCTAGCAAGCCATCATGACCCCCAGCATTGTATGACTTATGTCTGATCACTGACATACTCTTACGTTATAGAGACAGTACAGAGATTGCTGGACACAATTCCAACACTAAGAATCTCCGTTCTTACTTGACCATCCGTCAATCCTTAAACCGCATATTCCGATCCACTCCTCTCCTGCTTTTATCCTTCTTCGGTTATACCACCATTTGACCAATATACTATCATCTGACCCACCATTTGTAGCTTGGTCTTGTCTCTTGTGCTGCACACCCAACCAATTCATTTCCTTGTGTCTTGGTTGCTTGGTTTATAACTGATCTTTGTTGCTTGGCTCACGACCAGACTCCAATGGTTGTAACCTTCATGAACACTTCTTGCATCAAGACATGATTTGGTAGGAATCCCATCTCTGTTCTTCATACTCAGATCCTGCTAAACGTACTCTGAAATTCCGCTCTTTTCAATATTCCCATAACTTGTCTCAAGGGTCTTTTCCTGCTCCTCGAAGGCCGTGAAGTGGGAGCTTCATGAGACTTAAATGTTTGTCCTCCAGCAGATCAAGGATAAATGGGAGAAGAAGAAGACCGAGGTCAACATCGAGATCACCCTTCAAGTGGCTATCGCGAACCTCGGCCTCCTTGTTGCGATCGCTGGTGGAGGGTTCTACAGAGTCGGTGATGTAGATAAGCTGGTGGTGAAGAAAGAGGAGTAGGAGGCCGAGCTGATTGCTGCGAATGTCTCAAACTTCTCTATCAGTAGACTTGTTCTCCCCACGGACTCAAAATACTTGGTGATGCTAATCGATCCCGCTACTCAACTATCGACGAACTTGGACACACATGGATCAAATCATCCTCAAGAGGCTACTAGCGGATCAGTGCAAGGACCAATCTCAGGGGCGAAGGACATGGATGGTGGCTAGGAGATGGCCGATTGAGGCTGACTCGTCACTCATGTTCTTCTTCAGTCCCCTATAAAAAATAATCTCTTAACTTTTGTGTTTCCCGAAAGGTTCATGACGGGGGAGGGTTTCTTCCCCCCAGTTCTTCAAATATAGATTAGACAAATTGAGATGATGTTCATCCGTGGAAGATGACATTCGGAGTGAAAATACTATAAGACAAATCATTGTGAAAATAAATCATTTTGAGATCTTTATAGAGTGGATCGTTTTGAGATCGTTAGGGAGTGGATCGTTTGGAGATTGCAAGAAAGTTGATCATTGTGAGATTGTTATAAAGTGGACCGTTTTGAGGCCGAAATAATGTGGATCGTTTTGAGATCTCTATGGAGTGGATCGTTTTGAGATCACTATGGAGTGGATCATTTTGAGATGCAAGAAAGTGGATCGTTTCGAGATCACTATAATGCGGACCATTTTGATGTCGCGATAAAGTGGATCGTTTTGATATCGCTATAAAGTGACATCGAAAATAAAAAGAATTCTTAATGCAAGATAGTAATGATGAACTTATCAGATCGTGAAATAGATTGTGAGTTGAACATATTAGGCTGAGAGTGATGTCACATGGTCTGCTTGAGATTGTATGTTCTGCATATGTCAGATATTTCGGGTGGATGCGCTAAGTATAGAGCTGCATACATACCTTTCGAGGGATCAAGCCTTAATGTAGTTCGATTTTTTTGTTATGCGTTCCTTGTGGAAACACTTTTTGAGATTGATGATATTCCAAGGTTGTTTTTCTGGGTTTTTGAGTTTCCACCGACATAAGTCGGTAGAACCCTTCCTAGACGATGTCAATGACCTGGTAGGGTCCCTTCCACTTCGCCCCAAACACTTTTCGCAAGACGAGTTCACCTACTTGAAACCTTCGGGTTTTAATCCGATAATTATAATAGCGAGCTGAGGCATGTTGGTATTTTTGGATTCGAGCTAGCGCGAGGTTACTACGTTCGTCAACATGATCGAGCTCGTTAGTTATCATTTGTTTATTTAGTTCCTCATTTTTTGGGCATTCTGTTTGTGAATATCCGAAACAACAACTTCTTTGGGAACTACATCCTCGATGCCATAGACCAAGGAGAAGAGCGTTTCGCCCGTAGATGTTTCTGGTGTGGTTCCGTAGTAAAGCTGGAAACTCGTCACTCCAATTCGTTTTTCACTCGTCGAGCCTCTTATTGAGGTTATTCATGATCTACTTGTTGGTTGCCTCAGCAAGTCTGTTCCCTTGGGGCGAACGAGGCGTCGAATAGGTCAGCTTAATGTTCCAAGTTGTACGCAATGTTTGGAACATGTTCGATATGTTCCGCCACACGAGTTACTTTGCATAGACATCCTTGATTTTTTTGGTAGAATTTAGCATCCATCCATTTGGTGAAATCGGTCATGACAAGTAGGTGCATCACCTTTTTCTTTCTTGATGCGACGAGGGGTCCCACTATATCCATCCCCCGCCGCATAAAAGGGTACGACGAGGAGATCGAAGAGAGTTTCTCCAATGGTTGGTGAATTATCGGGCTGTGACTTTGACACTTATCGTAATTCATGGAAAATATTTTGCACTGAGCAAACATAGTCGACCAAAAAGAAACCTGGCATTTGATTCATATGGCTTGGGCTCATTCTCCGGAATGACTTCCGCATGATCTTTTATGATGTTGGGTCATTACTGTTTGGGTCTCTTTGCCACTAAGGAATTTGAGGTAAGGTCCGGAAAGACTTATAGGAATCGAACCCATGTTAGCATAAAGTTACTAGCTGACCTTTTTAAATGAGTCAACTTCTCGTTGGTGATAAATTCATTTTTATAACAAGGTAAATGCGTTTTTATGTTAAGATGGTAAGGTATTTGATCTATTATTTAACTACAAAGGCTCTAAACCAAATTGAGTGCTTTTGTTTCAAATTGACTGCTGATGTAAGATCCACAAAAGGCCTTACATACGAGCTGGTCTGGATTGAGAGGTTGATCAATGAGCGCTATCCGCTTCCTCCATGGATAGGTAAGGCGGACAGTGGATGGAAGATGGTATTAGAGTAGTATCACAATGGTCTTACACGAACAAGGGGAAACCACTAAAATTCGAAGCTAGAAACTAGACAGCTAGGGTTTTAAGACAAGAAACACCTGATTGAATAACTTTGTAATAATGCTTAAACTTTACAATAAAGTACAAAGTGGCTACATAGCCTTAGTTCTCGGAAACTATGCAAAAGAAAGAAAAGCTTAAAAGGCCTTAACGAAAATTGAAGAAAAGGCAAGATGTGCCGTGTTCTCTTTCTAATGGAGTGGGCACTGAATTACCTCATTAAAAACCTTCATGGAAAATCCATTGGGTTAAAACCTACCAGGGAAAAAGAGTGTAAACATTGACCCAAAGAGATTGAACGGTCTAAGGCTCTACGGCTTGGATGGTTAAATCACGGATGGGCTGTTGGTCATGATCATGGGCCATTCAGCTTTTGGGCTGAACCAAATGGATGGAATGTGTATGGGCGTGTGACCTTTCATGTCTTCTTCTCCATAATGATCTCTATATTGGTAATGTCCTTGGTCCTGGTTGGATGGCTTGATAGTGTTTACGCACTCGTGTTGGCCATTTGCATGATAAACTGGTTAAGCACGGGCTGATTATGGGAAAGCTGGTCCAAATTCTGTAATGTCGCATAGGTTGGTCTGTGTGATCAAAGTCTCCATGGCACATTGAATTCTTCCTAAGATTCTTGTACCCCGATCGTGTCCTTGGTGCGTTCTTCATGGCCGAAAATGGCTCGGGCGGACCGTTGGTGCAGGAACGGGCTGGCTGGGAATTGCTCGATGTACTTGCATGGGCTGGCTCAGCTACGGGCAGTGCATCTGGTCTCGGCATCACACGCATTGGAAAAATGATATGGCTCGGTCACATCCGGTTCATCTGACACGACAACTGCGATGTCCTCATCATTCCTACCCTTTTGAGAAGGTTCTGAGCTCTGAAAAACATCATTTACACAAAAGGAGATAAATTATTAACATTAAAGCTTGGTGAAAGGCTTAACTTACCTGAAAGTTCAAGTCCGTTGGCATTGTTGTTGATTCTCTCTAGAACTTGGAATGGGCCATTTCCACTTGGTTCAAGTTCTGACTTCCTATGGTTTGGAAATCTCTCTAGTCTTATGTGAAACCACACCCAATCTCCTGTTACAAATATAATCTCCTTTCTATTCTTATCCGCCTGACGCTAGTATCAAACCATCTTCTTCTCAAGATTGTCCTTGGTCTTCTAATGCAGCTTCTTTATGATCTCTGCTTTGTTGGATTCATCCTTATTTGCATACTCTAGTGGCGCCAATGGCTTCAAACTAATGGATTCTCTGGCTTGAGTCCATATATACCTCAAAACGATGACAACTTAGTAGCAGAAAGGTTAGCATGATTACAATCAAACTCAGTATAAGGAAGACAATCTAACCAATTACATAATTTTTTTACCAATTGTGGTCCTTAATAGGGCATATAAAGTTTTGTTCACAACCTCGCTTGGCCATCTCTTTGGGGATGGCACGTGGTAGAGAAGAGCAGCTGGGTTCTTAGCTTTATAAATAGTGTTCTCCAAAATGGCTTGGGAGCTTAGTGTCTCTGTCTATAACTATGGACCGTGGTAGTCCATGTAAACTTACTACTTCCCTTAAAAAATTATGCGGTCTGTGTTGCATCATTAGTCTTAGCACATGGAATGAAATGCGCATTCTTTGAGAACCGGTCCACAACCACGAAAATGCTATCCTTGTGCCTAATCTTTGGTAATTCTAACACAAATTCCATAGAAATATACACCCAAGGCTTGTTAGGAATATTCAAAGGCATATAAATACCATAAGGATGTGACATGGACATGGTTCGAAGGCATGAGATGCATATGGAGCAAAATCTCTCTATATCACGTTTCAGATGAGGCCAGAAGAAGCAATCAACCAGAACACTCATTTTCTTGGCCATGCCATAGTGTCCCATTAACCCTCCTCCATGTGACTCACGGATCAGAAGCTCTCTCATTAAGCCTTGACGAATGCATAATTGTTTGTCCTAGAATAGGAACCATCAGGCATACACTACAAAAAAAATCCACGTTCATAGCACAATGTAATATCACGTTGTGCTGAACTGCTATGAAGATGTAGTAATTTTGGTTATTATATAATAACATTTGATAAACGCTAAGAAAACATTTCATTTGATATGTAAGCGGAAAGCTAAATTCATTTCCGCCAAACACTTAACCAAAATCACTAAGCCGAAGAAAATTGACTTTTAGAGCCGGATTTTTCTCATGGGCGCCAACATTGAAATTTTAGTTTTGACAAATTTTTATCTCAATTGTTTTTGGCAGAAACTTTTTTCCCTCTGTTCCTCTTTCTTTCTCGTCTTTCTTCTTCTTCCTCCTCACCCAACCCCTAAATCGATTTTCACCATCTCCACCTCTCTATCTCTTTGTGAATCTTACGATGAGCATCAAATTCATACCGACATAACCATGTTTCACATTTACTGTCGACGATTTCGTGTTTATTCTGAGATCTCCTTCTTTTCTCCTTTGATACTGCTTCATCCTCTCTCTCTCTCCGACATAGCCATCACCACCACAATGTTGGCTCCATCACCTTGATCCGCTTTTCCCCACGCCTCCTCCTTTACCTTTGTTCCCTCTGACCCAGCTCACCCAAATCCTAACTCCATCTCCGCCGGGGTCTCCTCATCTCTGCAGAACCGAGCAGCCCTCTCCCTCTGATTCTCTCTGTCGAGTTTCGAACCGGTGACCGCCTGTAACACCCGACACGTTCTATAGATATAGACAGGCCAAAGATGTCAGAAAGTGTTGAGTACCGTGAAAGATCAACCTGGACGAAGGTTAGGTTGGTCCGTCCGCGATATCCAACCCTCTTGACCAAGGCCTAAGGCTTGCCAACCCATACCAGAGCCGAGAGTTGTGAAGATTTTATAGCATTATTTATAGTTTATAATTAATTTGATTTAAATAAAAATAATATTTGAAATTTAATTCAAAATATGCTTTTCATTAATATTCCAAAACATGTCATATACAAACATCATTACCAAAACATGGCTAATTTAACATTAAGTCTTAAACTAAACATCTTGCCTGTCAAGTCTTAAAATAACATATAGACATCAGACAATTGCAAAGAAATCTTCTCCTTCGGAATTTTGTAATTTGATGCTTTTCCAGCTTTTCTCCTCAGCATCTCGTGTTTCTCCTCAGCATCTCGTGCTTCTCCTCAGACTCTTCTGTTACTAAGCCTGTGAGACTAACATTCGGAAATGCAGCATTCCATAATGCTTTAAGTGATTCCTTCCATTGATCACACAATATATTTCACAAAATGCTTATAGCATTAACAACATATGCAGAATAAGATCAATCCATCTACATGATGGTCAAGACGTGTCTCGTCAAAAGGTACAATCAAATGATCTTGTAGCCGTTGAAGTCTTTCCTCTTATATATGGTTGATTACAAGTCCAAAAATGTGGCAAACTATATCTAATTAATGTCTTAACTTTATATATATGAATTGGTATACGAAACTTGGTGATGATGCTAACTTGAAGAGGAGACAAAGTGTAGTCGATTGACTTGTCTTGTCGTCTACTGGAGCATGTGAGATCCCTCATGTAACACCCATCCCGTCGGATCCAGTCAACGATTCTTTGACTTCTAAAGTCATAGTCCACAACCCGTGAACCAAGTCATAACCACAATCCAACGCACAATAATCAAAACGGTTTACTTTATTAAAATTCAAAACCCGAGTCTTACAAGAAAACCGAACTGAAAACGAACTTAATGGGAAACGAACGAAACACATAAGTCTTATTGAAATAAAAGAAAACGCCAGAAAATCCAACTTTCCAAAACATAGCACCACACCGTCTGCTACCCCTGCAACTCTCCGGGATTACCTGCAAAACAAACAACGGAGGAGGCCTGAGTAATTGGTTCAACACCAATACCCAGTGAGAGCAGGCTCTAGGAACCTACGATGTCATCATACACTATCACAACAACAAGAAACGAGTCCAAGGCTAATAAAACCTTGCACCCAACGCCCGAAGGCACACAATCAGCCAACACACTAACAACTTGTCCATAGGTGCGAGCTTGTACCCCAACCTCAACGCACGCACCCATGATCCGACTCGGGCCACAACCCTACTCAACCAGCACACACCAGCATTCAGTCGGCCACAACCAACTCAGGCCACAACCCTACTCACACCACAACCAACCCGGGCCACAACCCTGCTCACGACTAACTCACACAAGCCACCAATCACAATCAACGTTTTTAGTTTAAGTGATAACCTAGTTTCTATGTGCTTTCACTCGCATCAACAAAAATCATCCGCTGGATCTACAGTACCTAGGAAAGACGCTATTAAACAAGGACTCAAGTCCTGATATTGAGATCACAACCGGTCATCACCTTAGTCACAACGACGAACGACTGCCTATTTGGACAGAATTGCTGCTACAACTTCGACGACACGCTTCCCTATGCTCCCAAGACCGAAATCGGTTCTCCTTCAACCGAGATCTAGATCTATGAGTCTAGAATGTGCCTACCAAATTTCGGTTCAAGTGGACCGCGTTTTCCCATCCAAAACACAGATTCAATAAACTGTTATAGATTCGCAACAACACAGACATGTTTGGAAAAACGGTCATAGCTCTCAAACGGTAAATCTGATCGGAGCGATTCTTACCTTTCTAGAAATAGGAGACCGAGATCTTTCCAATGATATACTGTGCATTCTGTGGATATTTACGGATCTACGGAAAAACGCTTTAAAAGATGATGACGGAAATCCGAGAAATCTTCTCCGGAAAGCTTCTTCTTTGTGTCTCCAACACGATGGGGCTTCTCTCCGACACATCTACAGTTACAGGAGTTCGACGGCTGATGGATCTCCATTTCCGCAGGGCTTCGCCGAAGATTTCTTCTCATGCCTCTTTCTCTTGTGCCTCCTCCTTTTATAGAGAAAAGAGGTGGAAACCATAGGTTTAGTTAATGTGCTAAAGGGCTTTTGGGATTTTCTGCTTCTTTTAACTACAATTTTAAATGGGCTGGGCTAGGGCCATTACACTTATCGACCCCTTAAAAAGAATTCGTCCCGAATTCTGTGGCGGGAGTTTTCTACTGCAACTCTTTACCAACCACACTCCGCAAACTTCGATGAACCAAAACTGAACTTGATTGCTTACTCGCTTGAAAAGAACTTGTCCTTGAATCCCGAAGGCTGCTTCTCCCCCCTTATTTCAATCCACGCTTTGGAATGTCCTTCTACTTGGTACCAATCCAACCGTAGCTTACAGAATGCAACACAAAATACCACATGGTACCGCCCATGTCCATTAGGGTCGGTCTCCAACATTTAGAAACAACACTCATCCTTCGAGTGGTTCTAATATTTGAATGAGTTGCTCCGCTTCCAAACTGATCCTCCTCAACGGTTTCCATTACCGTGCCACAATGCATCATCCACTTCCAAATGGATTCTCTTCGACAGTTTCCATTACCGTGCACTACGGCGTTGACTGCCGCACTAGTTGGTATCCTTGTTTACCCTTGGTGAGCGGAGAGGCTAACCATGTCCATTATGGCTACCTGACTGATGGGGAACGACCCATCACGCTTCCGCTGTGCACTCTGATTTCCAGCCCGGTTTCCAATCTGACTTCCAACTCAAGGTTTCCTACCTTGTGATCCTGATGTAGTGCTTTCCAAGCACCAACCTTTGGGTTTCCTTCCCCATTATGCTTGCCCTCCTTTGCTATTCCTTGCAGCTTCTTGCCAATCCTCCATAGTGTTTTTCTAACACTCTTCCGTTGGATTTCCATTTCTAATAATTAGCTTTGTCCTCTTGTGCTTGCAACAAATATGAGCCCGGTTGCTAGGCACTTCCCAATGCCCCAGCTCCGCCTTCCCAAACGCTTTTGCGATCTCCTTTCCTTCTTGAAGAGCTCCATCAGCTGCTCCAGTAATCCACAAAGAACTCCAAGGCAGACCGTTTCCTTTCCGATTCCACCGTTGGATCTCGAGCCCACCGTACCACGAATATCTTCTCCAGCTTCCAGCTTGATCTTCAAACGAGCCGCCCATAACTCATTGAAGTTGATGTCACCAACCGATTCCAAGATTCCCTACTTGGAATAGATTTGGACAGTTTCCAAATGTTCCTTGTGCACCAAACACCACGAACAACTCTTGCCGCTTACTCCAATTCGAACTCCGCCACTTCCTATGCCTTCGTAGCAATCCGGTCTTTCCATCGACCTCTTGCAGTCCGGTCTTTCCATCGACCTCTTGCAATCCGGTCTTTCCATCGACCTCTTGATCTTGCTCCACAACTCCTCTGGTTCAACCGATTGCTACCTCCCAAGATCCAACTTTTTTTCTTCCTGATGGTGATTTCCTTACACCAGTCTTATTCACACTCTGGTAGTCCATACCAAGTCTGAAACCCTTGTCACTCTTCTTTACTACATGATAAGTGCTCACACGGTGATCTGCTTGATCCTTTCTTCACCAGGCCCTCTAGCTGCTTTTTCAACTCATCCATCTCTGTTGGTACAAAACGATATAGTGTATTTTTCACGGGCGTTATCCCGGAATCCAATTCCATTGCAAAACATCACCTCTTGCAGCTCCGGCTACACCAATATTCGTCTCACAGAGGCTAAAAACTTCATCTTCATAACCTTGGTAGACCACGCCTGCTAGCAACTACAACAAATCCTTGCATCACTCTCTTTTGAAGCTCTTCTTCAACATGGTGGACAACTCAAAGGATTAGAGAAGAACCTACTAACTAAAGAACCAGCAGAGTGCAGGAGCTTCGGTTTGGGTGGTGCTCTAGAATCTACATTTTAGAAATCCCCATTTAGAAAGACTTTGAAAACAACTTTGAAATCCGAATATAAATACACTATCCTACCCTACATAGCCAGGACAGCACTGGCTAGGTCTAACCCGGCTCTGATACCAAATTGTAACACCCGTCTCGTCGGATCCAGTCAACGACTCTTTGACTTCTCAAGTCATAGTCCACAGACCGTGAACCAAGTCATAACCACAATCCAACGCACAATAATCGAAACGGTTTACTTTATTAAAATTCAAAACCCGAGTCTTACAAGAAAACCGAACTGAAAACGAACTTAATGGGAAACGAACGAAACACATAAGTCTTATTGAAATAAAAGAAAACGCCAGAAAATCCAACTTCCCAAAACATAGCACCACACCGTCTGCTACCCCTGCAACTCTATGGGATTACCTGCAAAACAAACAACGGAGGAGGCCTGAGTAATTGGTTCAACACCAATACCCAGTGAGAGCAGGCTCTAGGAACCTACGATGTCATCATACACTATCACAACAACAAGAAACGAGTCCAAGGCTAATAATACCTTGCACCAACGCCCGAAGGCACACAATCAACCAACACACTAAGAACTTGTCCATAGGTGCGAGCTTGTGCCCCAACCTCAATGCACGCACCCATGAACCGACTCGGGCCACAACCCTACTCAACCGGCACCAACCAGCATTCACTCGGTCACAACCGACTCGGGACACAACCCTACTCACACCACAACAAACTCGGGCCACAACCCTGCTCACGACTAACTCACACAAGCCATCAATCACAATCAACGTTTTCAGTTTAAGTGATAACCTAATTTCTATGTGCTTTCACTCGCATCAACACAAATCATCCGCTAGATCTACACTACCTAGGAAAGACGCTATTAAACAAGGACTCATGTCCTGATATTGAGATAGAATAGGGTAGAGATCACGACCGGTCCTCACCTTAGTCACAACGACGAACGACTGCCTATTTGGATAGAATTGCTGCTACAACTTCGATGACACGCTTCCCTATGCTCCCAAGACCAATAAACCGAGATCTACAACCGAGATCTATATCTATGAGTCTAGAATGTGCCTGCCAAGTTTCGGGTCAAGCGGACCTCGTTTTCCCATCCAAAACACAGATCCAATAAACTGTTATAGATTCGCAACAACATAGACACGTTTTGGAAAAACGGTCATATCACTCAAACGGTAAATCTGATTGGAGCGATTCTTAACTTTCTAGAAAGAGGAGACCGAGATATTTCCAATGATATACTGTGCGTTCTGTGGATCTTTACGGATCTACGGGAAAATGCTTTGAAAGATAACGGCCAGATTGATGACGGAAATCCGAGAAATCTTCTCCAGAAAGCTTCTTCTTTGTGTCTCCAACACGATGGGGCTTCTCTCCGACAGATTTACAGTTACAGGAGGTCGACGGCTGATGGCTCTCCATTTCCGCAGGGCTTCGCCGAAGATTGCTTCTCATGCCTCTTTCTCTTGTGCCTCCTCTTTTTATAGAGAAAAGAAGTAAAAACCCTAGGTTTAGTTAATGGGCTAAAGGGCTTTTGGGCTTTTCTGCTTCTTTTAACAAAATTTTTAAATGGGTTGGGCCAGGGCCATTACACCTCCTATCCATGATCTTATTCCAACCATAGCCAGAACTACAACCACCGATTCACTGAAACATTTATATACATATGAGCTGATTGATCTAATAATTACCTAACTAATAAGTTAATCACTAACTTACACACACATATCTATACATATTCATATGAAATATGTTATCATTATACCATGTGATATCTACATTATATTACTCAAGAAAACATATATTTAGCCAATTGAGCTATTACGTGAGCAGAACTACTTGACCACTGCCCTCTCGGCTCTTTGTTCCTTTTTCTCGCCTTTCCCACGCTTCATCCTCCTCTACCCGCACACATTTTCTGACATATATTTGCGTTTGACATTAACAGACCACATTAATTTACAATTTACAACCAAATGATCACTCATTTACAGAAAATTGAAGATTAAAGAAATGGTTGTAAAAACAAAAAAATGCAAGATTGAGGTGATTACTCACAATATGACATTAACCGAAATGAAGTAAATAACAAGACTGGTCTTAGTTAACACAAAACAACAAACACAAAAACACAAGAGAATTGACTTTAATGAATCCATATAGATGTAGTCAATCAAACAAAAGAAACACAATATATCCAAATGAGTTAAGTTAGGAGAAAGGTAAATAAAACTAAGACAAAATGTAGATTTGACCAAACCCATTCCCATCCTCATACAATGATCTACCATACCAACTCGGTGATTTACCATTTGAAGCCAGGAGATGTGTGAATTTATTAGAGGAAGAGAGACATACTTGGAGTCATTTACCGGTAACCAAGAGGAACAGAAAGCTGCAACACCCTTTTCTTCCTATCTGCTTCATCTTCTTCCTCATCGCTGCTTGGTGTGCTTTTCCCAAAGACCGCTGAGATCTCTCCCACAGTAACACTGGATAAACCAGATTGATTAGCACACAAAGGGAAAAGAAAATGTCAGTGATCAAATAGTAGAGGCTAGTAACTCACTCTGATTCCACCAATGATTGGTTTCTTTGCTTGGATATTTGGCGGATAACCACTGCATATTGCAATAGAGGGCTTTCCCCTGCCTTCTTAGCATTATGAACAGAAAACACCCCAAAGAACATTCAAAACAAGCCACATTTATATGCTTTACAATGATTTTGAAAAATCTCATGTGAAAGTTTCAGACTTGTGAAGTAAGCTCCTTCATAATTCCAAGTGAATCAAGAGATTCAAGTTACTAACCTCCATGAATGATGTAGCAGCATGCTCATTAGGTTGAAAATCAATCGACGCTCTCTTTTTGTTGACAAACTCTATGTTAGGTTCAATATGAAGAGTGAAAAAATTCAAAGGAGTCATCATGACACATCAACATAGTCACTTCATCTCTTGAACATACACAATACATCAAGTATAAGCCCATTTATTTGTCTTTTATTTTATTTTATCAAGGTACCAGGCTAATGTGTTGCTTCATTTCTTTCCTAAACCTCTCAACTCTAGTGGATTTTTAAAACTACACAGCCTTATGGTTGGAATAAATGATAGCTAAAAGAGAGCCACAAAATAATTCCACTGAGACAAATGCTCCACAAGCTCCTCCACTACAGATATATGCATGCCTCCTAAAACGCTCTTGGTCTTCACTGTCGGTTTACTTACCTAGAAACGAATTTTGACAGCAAATTGTTAATTTGCAGGCCAAAATTACAATCTAGTCATTTCATAAAAGACCCAGCCAATAAATATATTAATATTTTAATTTCACTTTCGTTATCTATAATCTAAGCTATCTAAAATCCCAAAGTTCGAACAACATCTTGTGGAAATGATTGGAAAAAACATAGAATTGCTTCGCTGGATTGCTGCATATTGCTCTGATACTGTTGTAAACGGGGTTTTGGCTCTTGTAGCCCTATGAGGCCAAATAAAATCTACAATGCCCCTTCTTAATCTACAATACCCCTCTCATTTAAATGAGAGTGGTTGTTTACGAATCTGCCCTTACTGATTGTAAAAAAGAAAAAAATTGAATATTCGAAAATCGAAATCGGGTTGGGTCGCTTGATCCGATTCCGTTTTGACCCGACATCTCATCTTATTCTCCAATTGCTGCTAGCTCATCATTTTCCTCTCAGCTGGGGGAGCTTCGACTCGATCTTCGCCTCCTACACCGCCGTCGACGTCTTCTTCGCCACGCCGCCGTGCCGTAGCCGCATTCCCCTCCAAATCGAGGTTTAACCGTTTATTGGTCAATGTGTAGATTGGTCTCCTCTTTAATCGATTTCAAATGGGGTATTGTAATCTATTTGATGCACATTGGTAATTAAAAAATGTTTGTGGGTTTATTATGAGTCCAAATTGGTTACAGATGCATTGATGTGGTTGAATCATTGAAATTTTTTACTTTTTCAGATCCTGAAACCAATTGAATTGGGTTTCGGGTTCCTGTTCATTCGGTAATAGTATAACTAGGTAAAACCAGTAACACTAGGAAATGTTGTATAACTAGCAAAACTAGGGTATAACTGTGTACATCTATTGTATAACTGTGAACAACTACTATATTACTCTGAACAACAATTGTATAAATGTGTACAAATAACTGTTTTGATTGAGTTTTTGGGTGTTGTTTGGCAGGTTAAAATGATCAACAACGTCAGCATACATTATAAATGCGAAGGTCGCATTTATGGTCTAGTGTTTAAGGCATCAATCGAGGAGATAACAATGTCGATGGTAGAATCTAGGTTATACAAGAAGCTTGGTTTGGATGGAAGTAAGGTTAAATTCCAATTGAGTTACATTCCTAGGCTGGCTGGGTGTGAGGAACAATCTTATATTTGTGATGATGAGGAGCTGTTTGTGTATCTAACGCATGTTGATAATGAGAATCGTAGATGTGTTTTGTATTTGGAGGTGTTGAGTACACCGGAACTGCCCGAGCAACAGTCGAGAGCGGGAAAAAGCTCTTATGGTATGAACTATGAAGATCCGCAGCCCAAAAATCATGAAATAGGAGAAATAGGACCTGATGACATCATGTTGTACGTTGACAACGAACAAGGGAATAAAGAAAAAGAGGATGATGCTCAAGAAAATGATGGAGTTGACCCCGAAAATGATGGAGATGCTCCCGAAAATGGTGGAGATGACCCCGAAAGTGATGGAGATGACCTCGGAAATGATGGAGATACAGTACGTGATGAATATGAGGGCAACGGTATGGATTCATCAGATTTGCGTGATGAATATGTTGATCAACCACCTGTTGTTGTTGTGTGTAGTCCGAGTTTACCGCCATGGGAAGATGGTTTGGATTTGAACGTTGGTGTAGAATTTCCAAACAAGAATGTTTTAGCAAAGTTTGTTCATAGAGGCGCATTTGTTAACTATTTCAGGTATTTTATACAAAAATCCGATTCTCAGCGATGGGTGGCTAGATGTGCTCAACGAAGCTGTAATTGGAGAGTACGAACTGCAAAGATCACAAACTCCAAAAGTTTCTCGATTTGAATGTACACGAAGATGCACACATGCAGCCGGACTAGTCAGAGTGAAGAAGGCAGGGAGAAGAGGAAAGGATCATCAAAACTAGTTGCATCTCTGTTAGTGAAGATTATCCAGGGAAATACGAGACTCCAACTCCTAAAGTTTCATGGACATTGTGAAGAGAAAAGTTGGTGTAGGGATATCATACTCCACGGCTCTGAGAGGGAAAAACCAAGCAGTTTGCGATTTGCGTGGTAGTCCAGAAGATAGCTACCGGATGTTGTATCGTTATCTGTACGTCCTAGAGGAGCTGAATCAAGGTACGGTAACAGAAGTGAAACTGGATGAGGTGGGAAAATTCAAGTACCTTTTCATAGCTTTGGGAGCTTGCATTGAAGGGTTTAAATGCATGAGGAAAGTGATTATGGTGGAAGCTAATTTTCTGAAGACCGCATATCGTGGTGTACTAGTTTTCGCCATAGCTCAGGATCCCAATCGTCACATTTATCCTATAGCATTTGGGGTACTCGACGGTGAGAATTATAATAGTTGGGCCTGGTTTTTCGAGATGTTGAAAACCGTTGTAGCCGACTCTTCCGATTTGGTGTTTGTGAGTGACAGAAATTTAAGCCTCATCAACGCCGTAGCTAACGTGTATCCACAAGCTCATCATGGTTATTGGTTATGGCATTTGTCCCAAAATGTTAAAGGTCATGCTCCTCATCACGCAAATAAGGACACTGTCGCAAAACAGTTCCAAGAGTGCGGTTGGGCTCACACGGTTTCTGAGTTCAACAATCTTTTCGACGAGTTTAAGAAGAGATATCCATCAGCGGCGAAGTATGCGGAGGATACCTGCGTGCTAGAAAAATGGGCGAGATGTGTTTCTCCGGCTGATAGATACAATCTGGACACTAGTAACTCCGTCGAATCTCTAAACAAAGTTTTTAAGGACGCCAGGAAGTACTCCTTACTGCCTTTGCTGGATACCATACTTCGAAAGTTTTCTGATTGGTTTAACGATCATAAGAAAGAGTCTGTTACAAGACCGAGTACAAACAAATTTGTGCCTTTGGTTGAGAACTTCTTGCATAAAAAATGGCATGAGGCTTGCCTGTGCGAGAGGTAAACAGTTATGCACTTGAATATGAAGTTGATGATGATGAAGGAAAGCTTCATTTAGTGAACTTGGTAGACAAAAGTTGCACATGCAAGTTCATCGATATTCATAAGTATCCTTGTATCCATGCTCTAGCCGCTTTCATCTATTTCAACGAACTTGGAAGGCGTCGTAGTGATATCCACATAGAACTTCATGATCTGTTTTCGAAATATTATTTGAACGAGTTGTGGATATTGGCTTATGTCAGGTCGATCTATGTTGTGCCTGATATGTCTACGTGGGTTGTCCCAGATTACATCATGGAGAAGCAGATAATACCTCCGGATATCATCGTAAGGAAGGGTCGGAAGGAGGTTAAAAGACATCCATCTATTGGAGAAAGACGTAAAAGGGTAAGGGTACAGAAAAAAAGGCAGGGGGAAGAACTCTGCCATGGTTGTTGTATGTAGAAGACTATGTTTTGTAGAATTTTTGAGCTTTTGCTCGTTTTTGTTATGTAAAACACTGCATTAGTTGTTGTCATTTAAGTAATACTATATAACGATTTTGTGAGTTCTGAGTAATACTAGTATAACTGCGCATGAGTTGTAATACTTGATCCTTTCTAACATATTTAAGTTTGGTTAATTGAAATTAAATATTAATCATCTGATGAAAGCATGAAATTTTGGGAGAACATTGTGCTTATATTATATGTTTAACAAATAACAAATTAACCAAATCTTATTTAAAATGGGGCTCTATGAAACATATTCACCAAATCTTTCCTTATACTTTAAGAAATACTTTCTAATAGAGAACCCACTTGAAAAGTGAAAGTTATCAAAAAATAATATTCAAACAAAGAAATGCACTGGGCAATGAGATTCATATGTTAGATCAATAAAATAAAATATAATACTAGGAAAAATAACTTTTAGTCTATGTAATACTAATTTAACTATAAACCAAACATTTTCACATTTTGTATAACCAATAATCTGGTATAATTATGTGTGATATTTTAAGATCGTAAAAAAAAACGCCGATTAAAAAAAAATAGAATTTTAAAATCATTCTCTCTCTCTCTTACTCTTCCGGCGCCAAAATCAATCTCTCTTTCTCTTTGGTGCCAAAATCAAAATTTTAAAATTTCATACAATTTAAGAATACAATCTCTCAAATCTCTCTCTC